>JARKHS020032877.1:0-110535 GCA_030143305.2 Amblyomma americanum
CCAGTGGAAACACTCTGGCCGTCCTAAAATATTCAAAAAGTTAGCCCATTTTTTATCATTAAAACTCCGTTCATTCTGGTTCAGTTAATACTTGATTATTTTATCATTAATAGATCTTTATCAATCCGTACTAACTTACACACATATTATTGACATTTTCTAAGGCTACGTCCTGTCTGAATATTGAAATGCTGTTAAATTTTTATTTTATTTGTACCAATTCATGTCAAGACAAGTTTATTTCAGCTTTTGTCTTACAAAAACAGTGGGTGACGAAAAAAAAGCGGTTCGCAATGACGGCTTGACAAGCTTCGTGACCTGTAGAAGTTGCCAACATTAGCAGACACAGTTACACATGAGAGTCATTATACATTGTTAGCCATTGTTAGAGAAAGAAGAAAAAAAAAGAAATGACAGGTAAAAACATTCAACAGAGTAACAAAATACAACCTAGTCAATGAACAGTTCACTAAGTGCAGAAGACGTCATTTTTGTTACCTTGCTATAGAGAGGGGTGTTCAAACATTTCGGAAGAATATATTTTAACAACGCACAACCGTAGTTTGTTCTGAATCTGGGTATTGCAAACATTCCATGGTCTCTAGTTGCATAGGGTGTAGCATATGGTACAAGAGGACAATGCGGCTCAAAAAAGGGTCATTTCGTGTTGTGATTTTTTTTAAAAAAGCAGGCAAACCGGTAGTCAAATAGCTTAGTAACCGGAATAATTTTATATCTTTGTCTTATGGGGCGAGTCAGGGCGTCAAAGGAAGCATTTGTAATGATCTGTAGCATTTTTTTTCTGTAGTGTAAAAAGTTTTTGTGTATTTGACACAGTAGTATTTCCCCATACCAAGTAACAATAACCTATATATGAGAAGAAAAAAGCGTAAAAAGGTCGAGCGTTGTTTTCACGGGCAAAATATGTTTATCACGAGCGATGATACCTCTGAATTTAGACAGGGTGATGCATATCTTGCTAATGTGGGTATTCCATGACATTGTGGAAGTAAAATCTATGCCAAGGGAGGTGAATGCCTCGACGTATTGTAGTTCTGTGCCGCTGAAAAGGATTGGTGGAGGTTTCGCGACTACCTTGCCCTTGGAATGAAATAGTATTGCTTTTGTTTTCTCTCGGTTTACTGATAATGAATTCAATGAAGACCATTTGCTCAAGTTATCCAGTGCTGTGTTCGCGGTGTCTGACAGTTGCTTTATATCTGAGGAGGAGCAGAATAAACTGGTGTCGTCAGCATAAATAATATATGTTATCTTTTTGCTTATGTTGATTATGTCGTTTATATTATGTCGTTTATATATATATATATATTAAGAAGTATAGGACCTAGAAGACTGCCCTGGGACACACCGTTTGAAATTTGTAGAACTTCAGAATGGCAATTATTGATGGAAACATATTGTGATCGCGAGCACCTGTATGATTCAAAAAGATTAAGGGCATGACCGCGTATACCGTAATGCTCAAGCTTTACAAACAGAGTATTGTGATTAAGCGTATCAAATGCCTTAATAAAGTCTACAAATTTCCTAATGTAAGCTTATGGGATTCAATATTGCTTAATATATACTCCTTTTGATCAAGTAATGCCTGTACTGTTGATCTATGTTTGGTGAACCCCTACTGTCAGTCATTAATAATAGAGTGTTTTTATAGGAAATTATGAACACGGAAATGAATTACACTTTCAAGCCCCTTAGAGAACAAGGGCAAAACGGATATTGGCCTATAATTACTTACATTATTTTTGTCCCCCTTTTTAAGAATTACGGCCACCCTGGCAAGTTTCATGGCAGCCGGAAAACTGCCGGTAGAAATTACAATGTTATATATATGTGCGTTAGACATGGCACAATTTCATGTAAGACATATTTTATTGGACAGGTTTGGATATTGCAAGAGTCCAGGCTTGCCGTGGTCCTTCAGGGTTTTTAGATTGTTATAAACCTCATTTTCATTAGTCGGTTCAAAAAACAAGGATTGCGAAATTTTGTTGCCCAAAAATCTCGAACAGGCAGCGTTGCGAGAGCGAGTCCCAACTCAGGTAAAAAATTCGTTAAAAGCATTGGCCAAGCACGATCCACTTAGTTCCGTACCTTCAACTTTCAGGGTTGTAATTTTGTTTGGACGAGTAATTCTGTTTAACAGCAGATTAAGACGTTTCCATTTTTCTTTAGAATTACTGGAGAGTTCCCTGTCAAATAGGTTATTGTAGTAAGTAGTCCTAGCTGACCTAATTTTATTGTTCAAACGATTGCGCAATGCTTTCAATTGAGCCAAAAGTGTGGTATCCTTAGTTCAAATGAATTTAGCAAACATCCTGGGTTTCTTTTTCACGGGTCGTACAAGTCGTGCGACATCCAAGGTTTGCGAGCCTTCCTTGACATCTTCACTTCAGTGACAGGAAAACATTCTTGATACACGGGTAAAAAAAGCCTTAAGAAAGTATCATAAGCAGTATCGGTGTCAGCGCTAGCAAAAACAGGACCCCAATCCACTAGTTGTATGCTACTTCTTAACGTTTCGAGGTTCTTTTGTGAAATGAACTGCCGGCTTTAATTTGAGGTATTTATTGGAAGAGGTTGTTTCTGAATGCGCAAGAAAATAGGGAGGTGGTCACCAATGTCTACTGCAAGACGTCCCGCAGTGAAAGGTACACTATAATTCATAATGAAAAGGTCGATAGTGGAAGAAGATTTAGGAGTTATGCGTGTAGGTCTATTAATGACATTTTGGAAGCCCGCGGCTTGCATTATGGTCATGAATTCTTGTTGTACAGAATTATTAGTGTTCATGTCTATATTAAGATCACCTCCTATACGGGATAGGTAAGGATTAGAAAAAATGTTATTTCTCTGTCAAAAATGCGAAAGAAAGGACTTAAACATTAAAACACAAACGCTGAATTATTTTTCTAATAAATAACTTGATGCAAACGAAATTTATGTTGAAAAAACATATTCTTAACATTTGCTTCAAAACATACTTGTATCTTTTTTTTTTGAAGCGATGTTTATTGCCTCAGGGCATAAAAACTATGAAGTGAAAGATGAGTAAAATGCTTAAATAATTGAAAAAGTAGAGCTCATCTGATCTCCTCGATGGTTCCTTATTAATGAGGCCAACAGTCATTTAAACAAAGGTAAGCGTAAAGGAATATTTCTTTTTTTTTATCCTGATAAAAGGTTATTTGTGCAATCGTTCTATCTTGCACAATATACATGAAAAATAATTCAAACAGTTTCATGACAAGAAAATGCATCCACTAAATGAAAACATAGGGAATGTGTTAACTAATCCTGGAATGAGCCTGCAAGACCAAATTATGGGCTATGTTTTTCAGCGTAAATGTGGTCTTCATCAAGCTGTTTGTCATCAAGACACACGGCAACATCCGCCTTTTCGTCCTTATGTTCTTATATTGCTAAAACATACAGAGATGATATTGATCACTGAATTGCGTGTAATAAAACTGGATTCAAGAAAACAAAGTTTTGCTCGTTCGGTTGGACGCGCTATAGCTCTTACTGCGTAGCAACTCTATTGAACGGCTCATAAGCGGGGAGTCTGAACTTCTGCCCTTTTTTTGAGAGGAACTCATCACAGCGCACTACGTAAACATAGTGCCAGCATGTAATTGAATATGTTGGTAGGAAAAGTCAGAAAAACAGACCAGCAGCAAATATTAGATATTTTCTCAAACAGAGGCTGAATATCGCAATATCTTTAACCTTTAAAATAGCTTCACCAAATATGAATTATTTGTCTATAGTGCTGTGCATGTTTCGCATCTGCTTTTGAATAGAGCAAAGATTTCGCATGAACACTTTAGGTCACACGCAGGTGCTCTTTCAACGACAAGTGATTTATCAAATCAGAATCATCCTCTTATGAGAGAACTTTAAGTGAGTCACCGCAAAGTATGCGTGCCTTCGGTTCAAACGGAATTGCAACCTTTTGTCCCATTATAGCTCGCAGCAGACGGAAAGACTATATCAGAACAAATGAGCATTGCAGGGAACCCCGAATTTTATTGCTAAGATAATTTCTACTTTCAGATTACACCAAAGGCTCAGACTACACACAATTAATATTTACTTTCTTACGTGTGCACACAGAAGGCTAGAGAATAAACTGGAAAATAAAGCCAGTAAAATGTTCGGCAGAGTAGAAAAGAAATAGAAATTGGCCGGTTTTTAGTAGACGGTTTCTTGACTGCAACAAGAGTACTAAGCCTACTCTTCTAATAAGACCAAAGAAAAGCAGTTCAGCATCAAATCCAGCGCACACTTGTCCAAATGGAATGAGCACCTGTGGCTAAGTTTGAAATATAAGCCAACACAGCGTTTACAAATAAAGGAGCGCTCACCGGTGCCAAAGACGTTTAGGGAACAGTGCAAGAAAGAATTTGACAAACAATATTTCTGATTTTACAATGCACCAGTGATCTCACTTTATGAAAGAAAGCCGAGTACACTCTAGAACTGAACGATAAAGTAAGAAACATCATATTAAAGGCGGTGCATTTTTAAAACTGCAATATGTGCCCTTCACGTTCTCCTCCGGCTGAGGGGGCATCTCGGGAGCACGGCCCACAGAACCTCATGATAACAAACCTTTTCGATTACTTTCCTTCTAACGTGACACCTATGATGCAACTGTTGGGTAGCAGGTTGTGCGATCTATGCTTACGAGTATGACAAACTATGTTACGTCGTTTCGAACCCGCGTTGTTATTTTTTAAGCCGTAATACTTTTTACCGCGACACATATAGGTGACATGATAAGCTCTAAATAATAAATCTATGCTCATAAAGTTCGCCCGTCGTATATACACTCATGAACTCATTCGTCATGCCAAAAGGTTTGCAATCATACACATGTGTTTCCAAGAAATGTTACTCTTTCATTACAAGCTCACATACATATCGCTGATACGGTGATAATACTTCGTCCTCAGAAAAACGCTTCCAATATTTCGCGAAGAAGCGCTGCTCAATAATCACCTTTTTAAGGACACACACCTCTCTTTGAACAAGATTCAATATCTGACTTGAGTGCTTTAATTTTTTACCCCAAGAAACGATCTTTTCCCAAAGCAGGGTGGTCTAATTGGCCAAAGTGCAATAAGACACAATGTTACAGATCATATAATAACGAATGAGCTGGGAACTGTGTGATGGCTGCTGTCTTCCGCTAGTTCTTTTCGTAAACAATTTCACTCTAGGCTGCATGCATAGGTTAGCTAAAGGTGACATCTTCACCTTGGCTATACATTTTCGGCTGAGGAAAAAAATGCCTCAATCAGACCACGAAGAATGCATCTTGTCTTGCTTTTCGTTTTGCAAAAGGCTGCGATGGACCCGCTTATTTACTTGCAAAAGCAGAAACCTTCGAGCACCGACGTTGTGCTTTATTTTATTGACAACATCGAACTGTTTGAAATAGATGGCTTGGCAATGGCCTAGAATGCCTTATCAAACTCGTAGTGAAAGTGCTCTTTAACGGCGAACAACCAGCTGCGGCAATGCGCACTGTGTGAAACAAATATTTCGAAAGGCCCGCTTAAACCTCTTTCCACGCGTCGCACTGACGCCCTGCGCCCTTACGAGGAGGGCGGGGTGGAAGAGACTCCCAGGCGCCTGCATCGAGGTTTATTAAAAATACATCTCCTGTCAGTAATAAGTAACGGACTAGAATGTTTAGCAAGAGAACAAAGGTATTTTATCAGTTATAGGGAGTGGTTATGATAATCGAGTGCTTACCCGGAAGGCCAGGGTTAGGTCCCTGCCGCGGCTGCCGCATTTAGACGGAGGTGAAATTCTAGCTGCCCGTCTCATTGTCATCATCATCATCAGCTTGACTATGCCCATTTCAGGGCCAAGGCCTCTCCCATGCCTCTCCAATTAACCCTGTCCTTTGCCAGCTGCACCCATCGTACTTCTTAATCTCATCCGCCCACCTAATTTTCCGCCGACCACTGCTACGCTTACCTTCCCTTAGAATCCACTTTATTGCCCTTAATAACGAGCAGTTATTAAGGGTAATAACCCACTCTGCCCGCTGCCGGTCTCTTTACGTTACACCTATCATATTTCTTTCCATAGCTCACTGCGTTGTCCTTAACTTAAGCGGAACCATTTTCGTTAGCCTCTACGTTTGTGCCCTACAGGTGACTGCTCGTAACATGCAGCTGTTGTATACGTTTCTCTTGAGGGATATTGGTAAACTGCCATTCATAATTTGGGAGAACCTACCATATGCGGCCCACTCCATTCTTATCCTTTTATTCATTTCCCTTCGTGATCCGGATCAGCGGTCACTACCTGCTCTTAGTAGACGTATTCCCTCACACTTACAGAACCTCGCTTCCAAGTGTGAACTGCTGTTTCCTTGCTTGACTGTTGAACATTACTTTGGTTTTCTGCATGTTAATTTTTAGACCCACCGAACGGGTCTGCCTGTCTAAATCATTGATCTTGGTTTACAGTTCATCTCCTGAGTGACTCAGCAAGGCAATGTCATCAGCGATTCGCATATTACTTATCTCTAACCGTTCCCAATTCAGACCTCGGCCCGTGTAATGTACAATAAAATTGCACGGTCGAGAATCCCACGTTTTCGAAATTATCCGGAGCCCTCTACTACAGCAACCGCCATTGCCTGAGTAGGTTCGGGACGTCATCCTCTGAATGCGGGATATCAATTTCTTTGGTTTTAAAAAATATATAATGCACTGCTTTAAAAAAGATCATAGAATGTTTGGCTTATCGGCATCCTATGTTATGCTGTCTTTTTATTAGCTATCAGGTGACGAATGAAAAGAAAAGAACTTTAAATCTACAAAGCAAAAGGAATCTGTCAGATGACAAGAAATTTCTGATAGCAAATAGCAAATGCTCGCACCCACACTACAAAGGTATTTTAGATTTGGTGATCAATAAAGGCAAATACTAACCACGATTTAAATATTCACACAGCGAATCTCTCACTCCTAAAATTGCTCCATAATATTTTGCACGCTTTCGGTGCCTCTACATTTCTTTTAAAATATAGGAAACGAGATATTTGGAATTACGAAAAAATTGTGAATAGAAAACTGTGCAGTTCTGTTCCGACTGTACAGCAGCATTTTCAAATTTCATTGCGAATCCCTCCGAATGCTTCACAACGCGCGCTCTTAAATTTCGAACAGAAAATTCTTGGCGCATACAGAACGCGCAATTTAATTTTCTACGTTCCTAATATCGCAATTTCATTACAAAAAGCCCGGAAATTTGGCGAGCAGAAGCTGGTTTGCTACCTTTGGTGAGTGTTCTCTAAAAATAAAATTAACCTCATCCACAAATGTGTAACGATGAATTTCAGATCAAGTTTTCTGATAATCTTCGTTGAAATTTCATCCGCAAGTTTTTCATGCTCGACGAAATTAACTTCGCAAACTTCAGTTCAGCGCACAACCCTAAAATCAATCCATAAGAAATAAATAAACCAAGTTCGGTATACTTTATATTCCCCCAATCCGTCTGCAATAAGTGAACATTCTTAAGCAATCAATAAGTGTAAGATATTGATTGTTTATTTCTGGGGTCACGCAGAGGCTAACCGAAGGACCAGGAGGGTAGTACAACTTTGGCCAAAGTGACGAATTTGTTTCCGGCGCGCTGCGGCCTTCTGCCAACCTAAACTACGTCATTAAGCTTGGAAGCGTGGAAGCGACAATGAAGGCACCTTCACGACACAGATTACCCCGAATCTCATCATTCTCCTTCCCACTTGCTGTTGATATTCTCATAAGTGTGCCGATGATCAGTTTCTAGGAGGGCCCTCCTGTAGCGCCCTCTCTCGCCAGTTAAAAAAATAGCAATGGTTTAGCGCTGGTTAAACCTGGAATGACGCGATAGCTAAAGCTGGCCGAGTCGAACTTGGTCACGTGACCAACCACGTGACGAACCACGCGATCAGCCGCGGCGCCGCGCCGCCAGCAGCTGCTCCGCACCACGTGACCAACCACGCGACAGCGTGGCGGCGCAGCCACAGAATGGCAGCGCACGCCACAGGGTGCCGGCGCAGCCACAGAATGGAAGCGCCGCCATGGGGTGCCGGCGCCATCACTGCCACAGCTCCGCCACGCTGAAGGCTTGAAATGCTACCGTAATGTAGCTATCGCTAGAAAACAAACGGTGCGTTCGTTTTACGTGGTTTTCACAAGCAGAAAAGCACTTGTTTTACATGGCGGCATTCGCACGTGGTTCCCATCGCTCTTGAGGCCGCATCCTAATGACCAACGGCCCGGTTACCACATTCATGGTCCAATGAAGCGTTAATTTAGGCTGTTAAGCTCACGGAGGTCGTGCGTATTCGATGTCTAAGCTTGTCTATTTGGAATGCATGCTTCCGACGCAGGTCATGGCATATTCTTTTCTGACCAAGGTAACGGTCACGTGATTACGGGTTAGAGTGTGCGACACCTCATGATGACGAAGAAAGCATGCACCACATTTTCTCCACCGCCTTAGCCAGTGCAGAGAGTGTGAGGACTATGGAGGGGGTGTAGCGAACCTTAGTGTACAATTTTCTCAAGCCCAACGCTTTCTGTGACAACCCAACTTTCCACTCAAAAATAGCGACTGTTTTCTCCCTGCGCTGCACATAGCTCTGACTAGGCTGGCGAGCCAAAGACGAATCATGTGGATGAACAGAATATAGAACCACTAACATCTGCCTGCTTCATAACGCGCATCACTGAACGAGATATTTTTCGTTGCCTTTGCAATGGTACGATACTCGAATGCGAAGTACCCACTTGAGTGCTGCGCCACCTCAATTTTTCAGCCGACTTTCAAACGTATGCTTTGTTTGGTATCATCCCTACAGTCTTCCTTCGACAGCTGAAAAAAAAATCCTTTGCACTTAAGTCAGTTTACTTGCGTCAAGGCGAAAGCCTTGCTGTCGCCATAGAGAACTGTCGTATCAGAGTGGAAGCGTCCACGTCTCAAACGCTACAGGCCCTGCATGGTTCGATTCCCGGCAAGACCATGGTTTTTTATTCACGGCGCTCTTGACGTCATAAAATTGACAGGTGAGGTGAAGCGAACACTTTCTGGGAACGGACACTTCCTGTGCACATTAATTATTCTTTTTAAGGCTTTCGCCTTAAAAGAAGGTGAATTGGCAGCTCTATAGCAACACATCGCACCTCTTGCCATCGTTACAAGCACCTCTCCCGCTTGGTTGCTTGCATCTCAATTATTTGGTGCCCAGATGAGGCGCATAAAATTTAGTGAAAAAGTCAAATCATGAGCCAAATGTTGCAATGTATTCAATGTTGACTCGGCACCGAATTGCTCGTCTATGACGTATGTGGCTTCGCGAGCAGAAGGGTGCAAGTGAGCTTATCCTCTGAAGTTAGAGTATCTAAAGGAAGAATACCCGAATACAATAGAGAGAGCCCAACATAGAGTTCTCCTTGACAAGAGGCAGAATACCTAATCTGCGCTGTTATAACGCCAATTGAACTTTGCTACGGTCAATAAAAACGCAAAGCAGTGCCTGGAAAAAGTTTTTTATAATTATATTTTGAGCATGGCTTCAAATTTCATCCCTTTTCACCGATCGACTTCTAAGAATTTTGATCATGCGCGAAGAACTGCGGCTAATCTAACGCCATCTATTCTATCCTCATTGTAAACCTATTAATTACAATATTTTGTCTACACTACTTTTGAGCAATGCGGTGTTTTTTCTTTTTGTGTGCTATGTATCCACAGTGACTTTATCTAGGCACAACAGATTGCGGCTGAGTGCTTCATTTGGATTGGCTTTACGATTATGTTTAGGCCATAAATTTGACTGATATGCTTGTCATTTTTGAAATATGTATATTCAAGTACCCTGTTTTTAATCAAGGAAAATTGGCCATGAGCAGAGAATATTAACGAAATATAAATAAACTATGGTCTCAGGTAAACGCAGCAGCTTCCAATGCTTGGCAAACATAGCACGTGGCGAATGAGATTAGGAATCTTGCATTCATAGGCTTTTAGCAGCCGCACCGGTATCACGCAGAGCGTGTAACACCGGCCGTCGATGAAGACAAAACGGAGGAGCAGGCTGGTTGGGCTCTCGCCTTTGCCTTTGCCATGACCCTTCCCGCTAATCTTTTCTGGCTGACTCAGGCAGCGTATCATTCCAAGGCAGAACTGGTTGTTGCCGCAAGCTCGCCGGAGCTGACAGAGGAATGAATTGTCAGGGAGCCGGCTGCCCAACAGTATACATAGATAGGCTGCTGCTCATGATGATCATGAAGTATCTTTCAGTAGGTAGAAATATTGTGCTGCACCCACGTACATTAAATGTTCGTTCAGGCGCCTCAGACATTGTAACTTTGCTAGCAATGACTGTATAAGGTACCGTGTCCGGTTTTAATTTTTAGGAGCGAAATTTTGAGGTTCAATTGTTATAAATTCTCAAGAGGAACATCTATTCGAGTCAACATTGCACATTGGTTCATTTAATGGAAAAGCTCGCTCACAAAGTGATGCGCTGCTCCAACATAATTATATATTTTAAGTTAAAGCACGAGATGTGCATAGCCAATTGTTTTTAGGCCAACTTTAAAGATAAATTGAGAAGGGCTTTTTAAATGTTTTGACGTGGAAAAGCGGCATGGGAGAGCCGAGAAAAACGTCTCAAGAAAGTGTTTTTTTGTGCTGTCAGAAAGAAGTGTTCTGCACACGTGTGAGGTGAGATGCACATCTGAAATGCTTGTCGTCGCGAAAGGCGAGAAAAACCATCAATATTAAGTGTTGTTTGTGCTGCCAGAAAGAGTTATTCTGCAAAAGTGTGAGGTGGCATGCGCATCTCATATGCTTGCCGGCATGGCTGAACTTATCAGACAGAATGGCATGAAAGTTTTTGTTCATGATGCGGATATGCTACTGTTTTTTTTTTTATTCCGAAGAAATGTTTTATCTCCATGTAGCTCAAAGGGTACTGCATAAATGTCATAAAAATGATCAACCTATAACGCATCGAGAACTTCAGGATCTCATACACGTTATCGCAGCAAACATGCGATATTGTTGGTGGAAAGTATGGAGAGAAATTTCGCTTCTGCGTAAAGCCACGGCTTCCATTGTGCATTGTCAGGCTATTCGTGCGTCGCGATTAAATGTCTTCCTCGAAAGTTCGAGCAGTAACCAAAAATTTGTTTCCACGGGGACACGTAGAGAGCTAAATGCGGCGTCGATTACGAGGCATCCCCAGGAAAGTTTAAAGGGCCAGTCAATGAGTGGTACTTCGGCATAGGCATTTCAACATTTTTGCCGTTTGGCAAACTCTTCGCTGATATTCAACGGTCATAAAAGTTTCGTTATAAGTGCTGATGTTAGCTGTGAATTAAGCTTATGTTTTTTAATCAAAAATGTTCTTTGAAAATCCTATTTACGACACTTTTTGTGACACCAGGTGAGACCACGTTTATATTGAATGACCTCAGCTACACACTACCACCTGTAAACTGATTTAGATCAGAGTTGCTATTCATGTTTTATTTGGAAAGGTCTTTGTCCGGTTCAAACTAGATAATACCCGAGAGCGGTGAAGATACTGTTCTGCGCTGCTCTCAACACCGCAAATTTATGCCGATATTTGTGGGCGTAAATCAACTCAAAAACGAATTCATATGGCAGCATCCATCGGCTTCTTCATTAGCCGCGCCTTCGTCACCACTACTTGGCATCTGGTGGAAGTGCTGAACCTTGAACTCTTCAAGCTCCTGAAACGGTCTTCCTCGGCTTCTGCAATGATTGGCTGAGTGTGTCTGCTCTGCTGGTCCTGGTGTGCCATTCTGCCCTTTATACCGGCTTTCCGCAACATTTTAGTGCAGGTTCTGGGTTTTTTGCCTATGTACAAAGAGCTCCCGGGAGCCTCCTTTTGCAGGAGTTCGACGTTACCATCGGTGCAAGTCTGGTAACAAACGCAGCGACGCAGACTGCCTGTCCCGTGCTCCTCTCCCGTACACCGTTGCTGACGCGGAAGACGATGCCGGTTTTCTTGAGGCTCTAACATCGACCGTCCTTGCTCAACAATAGCGAGATGACACCGAGCTACGACCCCTCATACAGTACCTCGAAGGCCGTACCTCGTCGCCGCAACGCTTCTTCCCACGCGGGCCATCGTCGGTCTGCGTGCGGGCTGGCATCCTCTACAAGGGAAACAACAGCCCCGCGAACACTTCGTACCTGCTCGTGGTTCCAATGGCGCTTCAAGACAGAGTTCTGCACGCATGCCACGACGAGCTTTCTTCCGGCCACCTCGGCTTTCCTCCCACGTTGGCGCGGACACAGCAGAAGTATCACTGTCCCCGGCTTACTACAGTCGTCCAGCACTATGTTAACAGTTGCCGCGAGTGCCAACGTCGCAAGACGCCGCCTGTGAAGCCGGCCGGCTTACTAGAGCTCATTGATTCGCCTCGAATTCCTTTCCAACAGGTCAGCACGTACTTGCTGGCACCATTCCCTACATCATCGTTGGGCAACAGGTACATTATAGATGCCACCGGCTACCTCAGCGATATTGTGAGACGAGAGCCCTTCCCTGCGGCACCGCAGCCGAAATTGCTAACTTTTTCATTTTTAACATTGTCCTCCATCACGGTGCCCCTTCGGTCGTTTTAAACGAGGCACTGCTTTTACATCAGACCTTACTCATAAAGTTATGCGGCTCAGTGGCACGAGCCACTGTCGAATTACTGCCTACCATCCCCTAAAAATTGGACTGACTGACCGGCTCAATAAGATTATTGCCGACATGCTTTCAATGTACGTCGACACCGACCATAAGAACAGGGACCAGATCGTGCCTTACACCACGTTCGCCTATAACACCGCTCAAGAGAAGACGCGCTTCACGATGTTTCGTTTGGTGCACGGTCGCGAAGCCACAACTATGCTGGAAGCAATGCTACTACCAAATGTTGCACGTCCCTCTGTAACTGGCACTCAACAGTTCGCTTGGCACGCAGGAGCCGCCCGCCAGCTAGCTAGACAGCGGACCCGTACCCAGCAAGAAAGCGATCCTCAACGCTGCAACCTTCATTACCGGGCGTTGCTTTACCTCCCTGGCGAACAATTTTGGGTTTCGACCCCAGTCCGTCTGCGGGGTCGCTCCTAAAATCTTATGCGCCGCTACTTCAGCCCCTACGAGGTACTGCGAAAACTTAGTGACGTTAACTGCGAAGTGCTCCCGCAAGAGTCTGTTCGCTCCTCCAGGCGGCAGGCGGCATCTGAAGTCGTACCCGATGCCATGATAAACCCCTACCACGCCCGCTAGGACTTATTCTGCCAAGGTCGGCGCCATAGACTCTATTCCGGCTCCCCGTGATTCTGCCGCATCGGGGCGAAACCCTTTTCAAAAGGAGGGGCAATGCCTCATTGTTAGCCATTTACTGGCGCCGCCATGCGGTGCGACTGCACCCGCTGGTCTTCATTGTCTTCCCCGGCTCGTGCCTTGGTTCGCTGAGTGTGTCTGCTTTGCTAGTCCTGGTGTTCCCTTCTGCCCTTTGTGCCGGCTTTCGGTGACAAAACAAAATACCATTTCTACTAAGGATGTTCCTGGCACGGTTAACCAGCATGGTAGCTGGGCAAGGAAAAGGAAAGAATGTTTGTTTTCTTGTGCACACAGAATGACTTGAGGATGTTTCGCACGCCTTGTCTACACAAACGGAAGTAGAGATGCGCGCTTTTCAAGAAAGTTCAGTAGACTATGCAAACTAGGCATTAACCATTTCCACAGCGTTACGCAGGTGCCAACGTCTTCTGTTGCGATTGTAATGAAGAGGCGTTGGGAACGCAACATAAAGAAACAGGGCTAGTTATGAACGAATAGGGCAATAAAAACGAGACTCAATAAAGAAACTCGACACTGGCACTGACCTGAAATGCTTTTTTCGGCAGGACACGCGAAATATATGATTGGGCAAAGCCACTGCGGCCGAATGACCGAAAAAAGGTATTAAGCAAGCTTATAGGTACCCTACTTTGAGGCATCGAAAAAAAAAGAACTCATTATTCATTATATCACCATTTTTGCTACGTCTTATTGCTCTTTCTTATAGATATGTCCCACATTTTTCCATGCCCGCTGTTCCTTTGCCTAAATAAGATACCCGTTTCGTTGTGCTCATGAGAAACTACATGTCTTGCACTGTTCGCGTACTCGATTCACTCCTTACACGCCTTACACACCGTATACCATGTTCTACCCTGTCGTGTCACAACATTACATAAATAAAACCAACGTGAAGGCTAATGCTATTTTTTGCGGATGTATTCGGCCCATCTGGAAAACTTTCTGCTGTCCTTTTCACCTTGAGGATTTTGGAGGCAGTGGCAGTGGTTTTTTCAGGCATTTTTCAAATAAAACCGCACGCTGGATTCAACCGCACGACGGAATCAAATCCAGTGCGTAATTATGGCTATTGTGTGATTCCGCTTTATGCATTAAGCTTTTGGTTAACATGCGCCGCAGTGGGTGGTAGCTTTGGCACTTAAAATTCCAAATATCGTAAAATTGAATTCTGTCTGCAGCAGCGTATCCCGATAGAGGTGGAATGTTTAATGCCTGTTTGCTGTGGTATGTCATGGCATGTTAAATAACACTGGTGGTCCATTTTTGCAGCGGCCTACACTACGGCTTCCCTCATAGACGAAATGTTAATTCGGGATGCAAAAATACAAAAATTAGACTTTACTTCTGGGTAAAAACACGCTACGCTGTGTGGGGAATTCACTCGTTTATGTCACCCTTCTACAGAAGGTCAGTTTTTTTTATTGAAAGATTTGTTTAGAGAAATCAGCAATTTTTTTGAACTTTTTAATATATCCAAGCCGTTTCAGGACAGTATATTAAGGGTGCAAAGTTTCACCATAAACTGTATGCGTTAAGCGGATAAACGACGAACTGCTTAATAGCACTAAACTTTCTTGCGGCGGCGTAAATACTGAACTGTTCAGCAATTTATACGCTACGTGAAAAATCAGCCGACACAGTAGTTCAGGGGCTATGATGCTCGGCTACTGACCAGAAAGAAGCTGGTTCGATTTCGGCCGCGGCGGTCGCAATTTGATAAAGGCGAAATTCTAGAGTCCCGTGTAGTGTGCTATGTCAGTGCACCTGAATGAGCCCAATGGGGTCGAAATTATCCGGAGCGCTTTAGTACGCCATCTTTCATAGCTTGAGTCGTTATGGAAGATTGAACCCCATATACCGAACTGATTACTTGAAAAATTATTTTAGGTTCTCACCCACATAGCGTAGTCTGTACAAGTATAGCGGAGCCCAGTAATGGCGATAGGATCCCGGTAATTATCTAGTCTACCAGCGGACGCCAGAATTCGGCGCTCGTTCTGCGACATCGATGAGTATTTTCATAAAACCATCCACGCATAAGAAGTACGACATGAAATGCTTTGCAGTGTTTTGTTTTCTGGCCTTCCAGCCGAGCTGTTCGAGGAGTCCCGGCTGCACATATTCTTGCAAGAAAAACTAAGCTATGGAGCATATGTCATAGGAAGGCTAACCCTCAAACCCTTGTGTCATATAATGTCAATGTCTAACATGTGTACGCGTGACGCACATCTCAAGCGTTTGCGAAGCATTTTTACTTTTTATATTTCCGTTACTGTCAGTCTTTTTTTATCGACAACCTGCAATGTTTAAATCATACCTGAAATATGCAGGAAAGTTACGAAATTTTGGTCTTATAAAAAGAACATGCAGCTGTAGATATCTCGCAATTGAATATGAAATGGAAGACCCGTGGAAAACTCCACGCCACTTTTTGTATTAAATATATGTTCATCGTTTGAGAGGTAAGTTGGAGCGGCTGCATCTAGCACCCCATTCTCTATTGCCAGAGGCTGTAATCTGCTGTGTTTCACAAAATACAATAATCACAAAATTTCTCACTTGAAAAGGTAAGAGCGCCTCCGTGAGGAACAATTTAGTCTTTTACGGCAAAACAAGTATTGTATTGCGATTGCTCGTGTACATATGCACTGCAGTTACAAGAGCCCCGCTTATCAGGAGACTGCAAAACTTTCTCCATTGATAGTTGTTTCTTTTATTAAAAGGTCGAAAAACGAACAGTCGGATGAACGCAGGCTATACCAGGGGTTGTATCTCCGGCCAGTTTCGCTTTCAACTACTTAATCCCACCTGGTGAGACGAGTGGAACAGGTGTTAAAAATGAATCATTCGCGCCGCTGTATGGAGCGTGAGAAGCTTCTGCGGTGGATGCATTGACGGATACGCCGCTAAACGAGGATACGCCGCCAAACAAGACCAGGCAAAAATATGCGTCTGTGCAATCGTCTTTACTAGATGCAAAGACCGTTTCGTGTCACAGTGCATGAAGTGAGTCCGCACGACGGGAAATCAATCCGAAATTTTTTCTTCAAGTGCTCTAGAGCATCTCGAATTTTTAATCCTATTTGAAAATCCTTATTATAGTGAATATTCAAAACAGATTAGATATCAAAAATATAAATAAAATCAGTCATATACATTTTTCTTCTGCCTGCGTACATCTGTTTCGCTGGTACCGTTTCAAGTTTTCACTCTGCTTCTCTCACTTGAAAGTGTTTTTTACTGCAAAGTTTAAAATCTTGATAAAATAGCCTCACCTGAACTGCATTAGTTTTTTTTTAGCTAATGCTGTGAAGACGTAACCCTTACTACTATTGGTTTGTTTTGGTTTTGTGGGGTTTAACGTCCCAAAGCAACTCAGGCTATGAGGAACGCCGTAGTGAAGGGCTCCGGAAATTTCGACCACCTAGGGTTCTTTAACGTGCACTGACATCGCACAGTACACGGGCCTCTAGAATTTCGCCTCCATCAAAATTCGACTGCCGCAGCCGGGATCGAACCCGCGTCTTTCGGACAAGCAGCCGAGCCCCATAGCCACTGAGTCACCGCGACGGCTCCTTACTACTATTGCTATGGTGCTTCCGCCTCAGTGTAAAATATGCTCTGCATGTAATTGTTTGCAGAGTTCGCACGTGAAATTGCGCACTGTGGAAACAGATGAAGGAAACTTGAGTATTTTTGCTGCACTTTCTCTCCTTGCTGGTTTGTGCAGAGAACCTCGCTAAGATGTTATTTTTTTGACGCGATCTTTCACTTTCTTTTTACCCATGCAAAGTTGTTAATGCCATCTTTGACAAATAAGCAGAGTCAGCCCTCAAATTTTAGTGTTTCTTCAGAGTTCTCTGCAATGTGTTCACCCAAACTTTTATATCCGCCCTGAAAATTTCACATCAAAAAATTCAGTTACAAGTTCTGCCAGCTTATTGCGCTTACGTGTCTGCGTGCGTGCGGGTGCCTAAGGAATCCTCCTGTTTTCTTTTTTGTGACTTAAGTTCTTCGTGCAGAAAAAAACTGTTGGCTCCGGTATGTGGCATTTCATAGAATCAAAATGTCAGCTTCTGTCATTTCACCTTCTTCTCCGAGAAACACAGCAATGAATCCTCTCGTACTTCGCCTTTCAATATGGTGCGAGATCAATCGTTGGCACTTATATAAATAACTCAATCAATTTAATTTTATTTCCACAAAAATAAAATATACATGGCGAGACAGAGGTGTAGGAGAAAAATCTGCACAATAGCAGCTTAACAAAGCTCCAACCACCTTGGCAACAATGACAGCACTGTAACAGTTCAAATTTATTCGTTTACAAGGAGAAAAAAAGAAATCACAGTGAAAAAGAAAGTATAAAAGAGTAGTTTCTAGTTACACTTTTTGCCGTTAACGAAGATCTGTATTGTGCCAGCTTTGTTAAGTGCCGTAATAGCTGTATCTTGCTTCGCGAAGTCATTGAGTGTGTGGGGGAGTGTGTATTTAACTCGTTGGCGGCCATAACTTGTGCGCGTGACAGGTACTTTCCAAAGCAGTTTATGGCGATGAGAATATGCGTATTCTTGTTTGTTGAGATCAGCGCGTGATAGGAGTGTATCTAACTTGCCCTGTATTGCTTTAGTGTAATTTTTATTAGTTCGTACATGTGTATGTTATCCGTTTCATCATTTTGCATTTGTAGAACAGAGTTTGAGTATTTATAGAACAGGGTTTTTTTCTCACAAAGTTGGACTGCCAAAAAAACCGAACTTGCCCAGGACCGCAGTGATACTCTGAATCTTCTCTGACGCAGGATCGCTTAGTGTTGAACTTGAGACGCTTGGTAGAGCGTACGAGCTTTGAGTCGAACTCTTCACTTGGGAGTGAAACACGAACCACATTTACAGGCTGGGTGTTCGAATGGGGTTGCCCCCGAAAGGGCGCTACGCGGTTTGCGGATCCTCCTCCAAGCACACACCCCTGAAGAAGCCGGGCGCCGGGCTGGGGGGTGGCTTGTACCCATTTTTATCGGTGCGTGTCCGGCGGTGGGTTTCGAACCAACCACCTCCCGCAGCCCAAGCGGACACACAGACCACTGTGCCTCGGTTCCAGGGTGTGCTCTTCCCGTCAAATATAATCTCCTCTGAGCAAGCAAATGGCTGTTAGCTGCACTTTTTTGTGCAGTTGGTATAATAGAGCAGATGCTTGGAACGCACTTGGCTATCGAAAAAACGATTTTTTTATAGGGCTTGCGAAAGGTACCGGAATTTCGGCATACCATCTGCCTTCTGGATTATATCAAAGGTCTCCAGCTAGTCTCAAGTCCTTTGCGGTGGTTATTGATTAAAAAATTTCCAAGCGTACCTTTATATCTTTATATCTGGCAATGATCACTTTGTAGAATGACGCTTCTAACTGTCTTGCAATGCATTTCGTCAAAAGTATCACAGTTCTTGAAGGCAGCAATAATTTTTGATACATACGCCACATTCTAAAATAAACTTCTGCAAAATGCATTCGCACTTGTTGCCCATCAAAACTGTGCATCTTATCACGGCTATTTTGTTATTTCTTTAATCTTTATTCCTTTTCTTGTTTCTGTGCATGAAACCCGGGAGGGAGACATGGGTGAAACTACGTCTGGAGTGTGATCTGAGTAAAGCGCTCTATAAACTAACACACTCTATCTCTGCTCCTGCAGGTCATTGCTAGTCGCGTAATCAGGGAGGCGCCGCTTTCTCTTCGCGACGGCGAATGTAAAACGAAGACTCTTGAGCGCTTTAGTGAGCTGTTAGTTCGATAGCAGTCACCCATAGGAAATGCACCGACTATCCGAGAGACGTAAAGAATTGGGAAGCATATACTCCTCGCGGGTAGACATGTGTGTTCCAGCCTTGAGCATAGAAGTTAGGAGCATACTGCATTGACATGGAACTCTGCTGAACAGAGCATTGCTCATCATGACGGGAAGTGATGGGACCCTTGGCTACCCCTATGGCTCGATGGATAAGTGCGCGCGGGCGGGGCACACGTCCCAGTCACAATCTGGGTGTGAGCGGGCGCATGCGACTACAATGACACTGCGCATGTTTCGCAAGTTGTTTCTCGCAACGGGGAAAAAATGCACATGATCTGTCTAGCGGACAAAATAAATGTTGAGCAAGCAGGGCACTGGGCAGACCAGTGCGAGCGTGCTGGCCGTGCGCTTCGAGGTTCACGCGCCTAAAACGAGCCACTGGCGAGACCTTCATGAATCGTGTTTGGTCGGACCAGCGTCCATCATGGCTCCGTGACAGCGGTCTACCGGCAGTGTTACCGCGGTGCTTGGCGTGAGTGGGAGCGGCAGCAGCAGCCTGTCATTTCTGTTGACTTGACTCACGATTTGTTGGAGCGGACAGCGCCCACTGATTTTTTTCGCAGTACAAGCACTTTAAATGGTGCTTTCAACAGAGTAGGCAGATAATCGTTGATCGTTTTAGCAAATGTGTTTTGATGTAGCTGCACCGACAGAAGTGTGCTTTGTACCGCAGCTACCAGAGCGCAGTAGTGCGTTTCTGAAACCGCCGCGAGTGACTCTTCCTTGTATTTTTGAGGAGTTAGTACCTGTTCGTGCTACTGCGTTCAGCGAGCTTCTACTGTGGTGTGGATGCATTCGTTTTGTTGCAGACTTCACAGTTTTTTTTTTCTAAACCAGAAATAAAGAATTTTGCGCCTGAAGCTTCTGGTGCCCTATTAGTAGGGCGATAACGATGGCTCGTGACCCTAAAGAAGGAGATTGCCTGAAGCTGAACCTGAACTCACTATCCTTGTAACTTCAGAAACGCCTAAAATACCATTTATTTTTTCGTCAGTCGACGTATGTGGCTATTCTTTTTGTCTCGAGTTCCGGGTGGCGAGTTAAGAACATCCTCGCCATGGATGACAGGAAATAACGGGCTTTCAAAATTTGGCTACTGAAAAACGTCTCGGACAGCTTTCGCTCCGATGTACTCAGAGAACAGGGCCCCAAGGCCATTGGCATCAATGAACTTAACAGAGCTATTTGTGCTTCTGAGCAGCCAGTGTTGAAAAATCGGGGCATCGGCAGCACTGAAATGCCACAACCACTGCGCCCCGGTAGGATAAATTTACCAATCGGAACATTTTAGTGTAAATACACTGTGTCGGTTTTTGAGGCTTACCACAAGCGACACGCAGGTCTGCCTTTCAAACCGAAACCGTTGCAATGTCACAAGTGCATGACAATCGGGCGGGTGGGTGCCATCTATGTTGGCAAAATCGAGCGCCTAAGACACTGCAAGGTTCATGACGGCGTCATTTGCTGACCAACTTGCATTAAGTTCGACATATATTGTGGTGTCATGATGCTTCACTGCAGAACTGACCCACCTAAAAATAACTGGCACTGCTGAATTCGATACTGCGTGGCCTATACATGCTAGGAGAAAACCCTGCTATTGTGTGAAGATATGGTTCAAGTCCTAGACCGTTTAGCAGAAAAGAAATTGCCTTCGGTCCAGAAGCCTCCACATCTCCTGCAACGTTTCCAAATCTTCCAGAAGCGGATTTGGTAAATGCAACCCTTGCGCCTAGAAAATACATAACTTTTGGTTCAGATGGGTTCCTACCATCACTACGAAAACCTTAGTCGTCCGTGGAGTTTGAGCAGGAGGCGCCTGCCATTGTCCTGCTCCTACATGTGTGCGTTCCCATGGCCAAAATCCGGAACAAAGCGAAGAGGCGCAAGATATTGCAATTCCGAGTTTATTGTAACTATCATCCATGTAATGTGCAGTCTGCACTCGCCAGTGGCACGAAATGTACTGCTGGTACACTAAAAGATAAATCCGGTATCTGCAGCAATAAAGTAGTACCTACAATTGCTCTCTCATAATAAAGATTCCAAATGAAGTCACAGCAGAAACAGGTTTTCTGATAATTGGTCATGAACAGAATGCTCGCCATTCAGAAGTTCAAGAATTTATGGACGTACACATATTTTGCATGCCTCTACTTCTTTAACCAGATCAGCCAAAGGACATCTGATTGCAAGGTTACGAGATGTGTCGGTCTGCCACAAACAGTGGAAAAGCAACGCCAACATCCCCAATCGGCTCCCCCTCATATTTGCTACCAATATGTTTCTTCAAAGAAAAAAAGCATTTTCCTCCGTTTGCTCTTGCTTTTGTCTGTACATATCTCCACCAGTCGGTATGACGCCTTGATTTACTAACTGTAACACCATGAACTATCCCACCAGTGGCTGCCAACTTAATCGCTCATCAGACAAGAAAAAAAGTTGGAGTTAAGATTGAAATTGTTTTAGAGTGCATCTCTTATGCATCGGAAGATCGAACGAGCAGCACAGTTTGTGGGTGCAAAATAATGACCGTAGAGCGCAAAGTAGGATCAAAGTTCAGCGATAGTTAAGAGCAGGAAAGGGGAGGAAGGGTGTACAAAGATAGCCGGAAGACGGGATCCACTGCAGCGAACAGTTAAAAGATGGCGCCAGATTTTGTGCACCGTCGTCCGTCCCCCCGAAGAGAGGCTCAGCATCAACTGACCACTGTGCTCTACCCAAGAGAAAACCGAGAGCCGCCTCTGTGCGGCGCTGCGTGTTCCGTGTGTGGTCTCCCACGGTTGGAATACCGCATCATCAGCCTGATTTCGCCCGCTGCAGTGTGAAGGCCTCTTCCTTGTCTATCCAATTAACCCTGTCTTTTGCCTGCTGCACCCTTCTTATGCACGCAAACTTCTTCCACTCATTCGCCCACCTAACTTTTTGGCTCCTCCTGTTACGCTTGCTTTCTCTTTAAATCCACTCGGTTGCCATTAAGAATCAGCGATTACCTTGCTTTCTCATTACATGATCAGCCCAAGCCCAATTCTTTCTTCAATTTTGTCTGGGATGTCATTAACCCACGTTTGTTCCCTCACCCACTTTGCCCGCTTCCGCTCTCTTAGCGTTAAACCTATCATTTTTTTTATATAGCTCGCTGCGTACTCCATAGCTTGACGTGAACCCTTTTCGTTGGCCTCCACGTTTCTGCTCCGCAGGCGAGTACTGGTAAGATAGAGCTGTTGTTTACTTCTTTCGTGAGGGATACTGGTAAACTGCATTCATAATCTGAGGGAATCTGCCGTAGGCGCTCCACCCCACTATTATTTTTCTAGTTTCTTCTCATGATCCGGATGAGCGGTCACTACCTGCCCTAATTACACATATTGCTTTGTGACTTCCAGCACCTCGCTAATAATTGTAAACTGCGGTTCTCTTGCTAGACTTTGGTTTTCTGCATGTTAACGTTTTGACCCACCGTTCGGCTCAGCCTCTCTAACTCATTCATATTTATCTGCAATTCATATCCTGAGTGACTCAGTAAGTAAATGTCATGAGCGAATCGTAGATTCTTTTTGTATTCTTCATCTACTAATATTTATAACTGTTCCGAAATGAGGCCTCGGAATACCTCTTGTAAGAAGGCGGTGAACAGCAGTGCCAGATAGTGTCTTCCCTGCCTGACGCCGCTCATTATTGGAATTTTATTGCTGACTTTATAGAGGACAATAGTAGCACTGCAGTTACTGTAGATATCTTCCGATATTTTCACACAGGGTTCCTCTACACCCTGATTTCGCAATGCCTGCCTTATTGCCGAGGTTTCCACTGAGTCAAATGTTTTCTCGTAACCAATAAAGGATATATATAGGGACTGGTTATGTTGAGCGTATTTCCCTAATACTTGAGTGATAGTGTGAATATGTACTATATTTGAATATCCTTTACGAAAGCTTGCCTGATCATTTGGTTGTACGAAGCGTAACGTTGTCCTTACTCTATTATTGATTACCTTGAAAATACATTGTAGGTAACGGATAGTAAGCTGATCCGCCTGTAATTTTTTAAGTCCTTGTCTTTTATCAATTAAGATATTTTTGGTGTTCTTCCAAGATACGGGTATGGTCGAGGTCATAAAACACTGCGTATAGAGGGTGGCAAGATTTTTTTGCACATCTCCCCACCATCCTTCAACAGTACTGCTGTTACCTTATTCTCAACAGCCGCTTTTCACCTTTGCTTTGCTCCTCAAGCTTTCTTTGCTTCATCTTTTGTTACAGACGGGATGATGCATTGCTGTTCGCTACTGTCTCTTTGACTAACATTCTGATTGCATTGGTTCTTTATAGATTTGTGTAAAACTCTTCCACCACTTTGACTATCTTTTTTATCTTGGTGACGACATTGCCGGCCTTGTGTCTTAACGCATACATCAACTTTTTACTTATGCCTAGTTTCCTTTTCGTCGCTTTTAGGCTACCTCCGTTCTTTCCGATTGAAAATACATATTCCGATTGAAAATACATAATCACCGCCTCGCAAGGGGCCTGTCGTAACAGTCCTGGATATGCAATTCCATCAACACGCGGAGTTTTTCTTTGAAACCTGGTGGAGGCTGGCGCGTCCTCGCGATTCAAACCTCGGACCTCTTGCTCACGAGTCGGATGACCTACCTCTACGCCATCGCTGCTCTCCTGCAGCAGCAGTGCTAAAAAATCGCAATAAAGAGAAGCGTAATCTTGGAAAGTTTTTTTCTTAGGCGAATAGCTTTGTCCGCTCCATTTCTTACTATGGCCAGCGGTGTTTTGAACACGGCATCGTGACACGCATTCAAGGCCTGCCTCAGATCTGCTGTCTAGATTTCGCTTTTAGTGCGAAAGTATTATTGTTGTAACTGTGCGTCGCTGCTGCTATTCGTTGGGATAACCATAAATGACGAGATTTGATCACGTCGATGAAAGCTTAACTATGCTAATATATTTGAAGATTAAGTAGCAATTGTCAATAGCACAAAATACACATCTCTCGAAACGCGAAAACACTCAGCGGAGTTAGCTCTCCCCACGCATTCTTAAAGAACTTTTAACCGCGCAGCCTTTGGGAGGCGTCGGCACCTACGCTCATACAAAGAAGTTCCACTGCTCTGCCTTCTCCTTTGGGCTGGCTGGCAAGGCTTTTAAATGATTTGCTCGGTAGGCCAGGGCGCCAGCCTGGAAACGCCTAAGGCTCTCTCGGTGAGTGGCATGGCTAGATGGTCATCAGAAGGGGCGGAAGGCGACAAATGGAAGATAAATTCACAAATTCCAGAAACGCGAACACAAATTAGCGGTAAGGTGAGTCCATGTTTGCCAGCCGCATCGCAAGCTCGCATAAACTGATCTGTAGGGTAAACTCGAGAAGATCTTGTGTCGTTTGGGGGTTTTTGCCACCGCTGCCGCCGCTACCGCCAACCACAATGGCGTTTAACCCGCTGGCACCCTCGCTTGATCCGTACTCTTGACAACCCAGATTCGCCGGCGCTCTCCGGCTAGCTCTTCAATGTACCTGCTCCCGACGTGCGAGAGCCTTTGGCGCCGGAATCACGCAAGGAACTGCGCGTCGACGTTCGACGCACCCTGCTTGTTCGGTGTGTTTGCATGCGGTTTCAGCCCAGGCAGTGTTGTCTCAATGGATTTTGCTCGCCCTGCTCGGTTTATCTACTTCAAAATCCTTCCGTTTGCAGCAAGAAAAGCAGCATTTTAAGCTCAAATTATAAAACTAAGAGTAAAATAGGAAGACAAGCAAATTATTATGAAGTTATGGTTTAGCACATTTAGAAAATTTTAGGCGTCAACTCTCTGTCATTTTTTCGTTTCTCGCTGCCCTGCAGAAGCGTTCAGTGTTTCTGAACGTAGAACCGGATATCAGCGGACACACAAGCTCATCTGCTGTCATTGTAAGTCTTTTGCGTTTCACTTCTGCCAAAGGTGGGTCACGCCTATACTGGCTGGTATTAAAAGCACACCTGAAATAACCACACAGAGAATGTATTTGTACAACAGAAGAAAGAATAATTAAACCGTAAAAACAAGGTGTTGCAGCGAATCCTTGTAGCGTTTGTTCATTTTTCAAACTTGGCGACACGCTACGTTAACGCTATGTTCGTAATGCCAGACGCAACCAGATTTAACTGGATTGATTGCATCCGGGCGGAGCCATTTCTATGCGAATTCTTACTGTTGTGGTAACGTTGCACGCCGTATGTCGAAAGTTCGCTAGCAGTTTTAAATTGAATTCTGCACTGCCGAAAGGTGCGGGCATTCTGTTCGATGACCGCCGTGCATGCTTGTTGCGTTCGCCTCCGCCGAGTCTTTCAGTCCATTGTGGGCGCTGGCTAGCCCAAGTAAATAGTTTCTTTGCAAAGCATTCTTTCGCTGTCAACCTCACTGTCTGGACTGCCCTCCCCACTATGTGACACAATGCTTCTTCAGCCCAAGAATACCAACTGTTATGAATGGAAATAGAGCGTCTCTCAAAACTTTCAGCAGGTGGCGTAAAGTTGATACTTGAACATATAGAATAGCTTCTAGGCCTAAGGGATTCAAATTGAATGAAGTAAACCTAGCGCTCAGCTCAAACTCTGCAGGCACAACGCCGTAAACATTCTATAAATATCAAGATCTTCAGAGCCTTTTCTTTAATGAATACGGACTACCGTGCGCGGACTTCCGACATCTCCTCAGCGGCATCTCTATTGATCTTTTTGCCGCTTCCCTAAAGACAGGCATGCTGATCATAACGAAGACGAAGACTGCTGCTCTAAGCTAATATGCTGCACGCCCTCATTCGAAACGCTGGCTTACAGCGAAGCTTACGACTAAAAATTTGCAGGTAGAAGTTAACCTCTTTTCAATAGTTAGATATCACGCTGGTTAGTTGCGAAAACCTTCCTTGTCGCGAGTTTAACAAGTGACACATTCTCCGCTGAAAATTTTGGCCAAGAGTTTTTACGTGCACTTTTGTGCTGCTTTAATAAGCCATTGGGTTATGATACGCTTCCTAAAGAGTGAAGTTGAGTCGTCTAGTTCTGCACCTAAAATTTTTAAAATCATCACTTTACCTGAAAAGGCACCACCCAACTGCACTAGCTATTTGCATCCGGATATTCATGGTAAGGGTATGAATGCACGTATTCAGTGGCACCTCAACTGCTATCATATATATCGACGTGTAATCCCGGGTTTTTATGCAGCGCTTTCCTATTAGCTGTGTACCGGCCCCGGAAATAACTGTTCAAAACCAAAATCTTTTGAGATGACACCAATATTATTTGAGGCAGGAGGTGCATACAGTAAAGTAACTCATCAGGCCTCATAATGCAGTACAGACGCTGCCAAGCTTGGTGTCCGAGTGTTCTGTTTGATACGCAGCTCTTTTTCGATTTGTGAACCTTTACTTGCTGTGAACCGGCACATGGCGGACTGGTGACGCCAACACTCTGCAGGCTTGCACGGGTCGGCCTTGTGAACTCGCTGCAACAGTCCGCCTAACTGTCAAGCGATGCGAAAATCTGTATCTGGCATCATCCGTTACGTCCCGCCTAGTTAGAGCGAGACATAAAAAGGCGACAAGCCTGTCTCTAACAGCCTCCTGTGACAGCTAGAGATTTCTATTCAAATGTACTCCCTTGTTGCCGCTGCGTTCATGAGAATGTCATATTATGCCCTATATATGAATGGTCTCCTCGGTGGCATGGACTTATCTTCAAACCATATATAATATGCAGTCCCCAAATGCGGTACCTTGAATTATGCTTCCAGCCGTTATTCACAAGTAATCCATTTTGGGTTGAAGTTCGTGTCAATATCAACCGCGATTCAGCTGTAAACCTTTTTTTTTTTTGGATTAAACCGGACCAGTCTTGCTATACTAGAAAACATCCTAAAAATAAATGTCCGAGCTCTATAGAGCGTTCAAGCACCAAATCTTGAGACGCGTAGCAATCCCTGGCTAGTGCCTCTAGCGAGGGTCGTGGCTATTGCCCCGACTCGTTCTGGCACTACATATATTGCCGTTAACACAATGAGAGCGTACAGTTGACACTATTCTCAATCTCGCCAGCTTTTGTATTATCAAGAAATATATATATCTTGCAAAAATGAATAATATCGGTTGTGCCTTTCTGCCGTAATTGATCACACACAGCTACAGAGAGACCCTTCCACTATGTAGCCAGAACCTACATTATATTCTTACTGTCGCCTTCTTCAGGAGGAGGTCGTTTTGTAGTAGTCAGGATTAAAATAATTCATTCCGTAGCGGGTGACACTGCGGAAAAACCTTGGGAACCGGCTGCACGCCTACAGGGACAGCTCCATTATTTACACACGTTCCTCGGGTTCTTTGTTTATATCGATAAAGGAAACAACAGCAAAATTAACAAATATCCTGTTACGGCAAATAAAGGGACCGTGAGGCGAACTCTATTATTTTTTTTCTCGGGCCATTCTGAGAGTTCCGCATTTAGTGGCTTTGTTATCGCTTACCCGGGAGCCAAAGATGAATTTATTTCAATGAAATCTGCATTCGAAGTTAAAAGTTTTTCCCGCTGCTTCGATTCAAACTGGGAGCACATTTATCACGTCATTGGGCGCAGTGACCTGAATCGTTACGTAAACGCAGACTCCTTGATTTCTAACGGCTAGCGGTGCGGTCCAGCAGCAGCCGAAATGAAATCAACCGCCGGCTGCACGCTCGAAGAGTCTATCGAGGGTCACTACCGGCGATTCGATTACGTTTGCACCGGCATCTTGCCAGCGTTACTATGGATCACGCTTCCGAACCCGACAATGAAGCTCGCGCAAAAACTGCAGCCTGCATTTCATCGACCTCAGCCCCACAGAGCGTGCGATGATTTTGAGGGCTTAAGCGGCTGGTGCCGGTGGATATAAAGGTCCATGCGCAGAGGAGCCGGCATTGTCGGCAGCAAGTGCGCGGGCAGTTATGGCAGAGCCACCGTCACGACTGATGAGTTGAGACTGGAACGTACGCACATATTTGAATTCTGTAATAATAGTGCTCATAGATCGTAGTGCTGCCCAGCGTCTTAGTACGTTTACTAACGCGCTGAGCGGCGCGTTTGTAACATGGAGGCTCGTGCGCATTAGCTAGCCATATGCGTCTCGCTCTTCCTTCTCCGAAGCATATGACTGCATGGTGCACGAAAGCAACATTTAAAAGCTGGCAGCAGCTATGTCTCCTACCGTCAGGAGGAGATCCTCTTATTAAATTATCGGTTCAACGCAATAGGGTCACGTGTGAAATTTGCATTGCTGCTGCAGATAAGCGTACCCAGGTAGTTTTTTTTTTGTTCCGTAACTTTGCGGTTGTTTCCGGTGCAGCTGTGAAAATTGTCAAGTTCTGTCGAACTTTGAGGAGCTCCAGTGTGTGCGCTGCCGTGAAACAGACCGCGTTGTCAGCCCGAGGGCAGCATCACAGAGCACCCGGAATTCTACCTTCTATGCCTCGACATCGCCGTGCTCAGCGTTGCTTACTTCGAGCTACGAGCGTGCAGCGGGAAGCTATGAGCAACGATTTCCACAAGTTAATTTCTGCTCTGACTTGATGCTCCTTTGGGCTGCGCATACGGCACAACTTAGCACCTAGGGGTTTCATCACCGAATGTTCTTATTTTACACTAGAACACAATGCATTTATTTTTTATGTATAAAGGTTTCATGCTAAACGCACCGTCAAATGTAAATTTCCGGTGCACTGAATTGCGTATGAAAAAGTCTACTTAGTATTGCAGGCATTCATTTTGAATATTCCTATTTTACAGTAGGTCGTAGTGGAGTTATATTGTTATGCGTAAGCGTTTCATGCTACATGAATTGCAAAAAAATTAATTTTCTGTGCAATGCTTTGCATGCGTAAGAATAAGTCTTGCAAAATATTCTGACTTTATGGCACTATGTGATTTTATTCATCCTTGGGTGTACGTGCATTCACGTGTATATTGTCATCACAGTGAATGGTTCTCTCAGTGGTTTTGTTGTTTTTCTCAGAAGGTACCGGTACATAGCCTACTGGCAGTTTGTTTGGTCCTCTTGTGTTGCCTGGAAAAAGAAAAAGCATCGCCTCATCTTGCCAGCCTGTGTTGTTGCGAAGGGCATGATTCCCGGCTGACACACCGACAAGGTTACGATACGTTGAATATTAGGAGGCAGGCACTGCCGATTTCTGAGGTTCTTTTAGTGTGGGCTAGATTCTGTGCTCCTAAAAGTAAGAGCAAAGAAACGCGGATCTCCATATATGTCAAGAGAGCTTATTGGGTAAGTTTGTAGCTGTTCATTGCTTCTATTTAAAGGCACCAACGCCACTACACATCCCACAATGGAGGACAACGGGGCAGAGCACCACTCATAGCTGCTTTATTTTATAGAAAACACGTGCATGTGTATCCTCAACCGTGAGTTCCTCAAAGAACACATTCATGCATCAATTCATCATCACCATCATCACCCAGGCTACGGCCACTGCTGGACAAAAGCCTCCGCCATAATTATTTAATTAAACAATCGCTTTGCCAGCTGCAGCCACCCTATCCCCCAAACACCTTAATCTAATCCACACACATAACTTTGTAGTGCTCCCTGCTGTACTTGCCTTCTCTTGGCATTCAGTTCGTTGCTCTTTAGGACCAGCAATTATCTTGTTTTCGATTTAATTGCGTGCCCTGGCCTTTTCCTTCTTGATCTTGACTACAGTCTCTTTTACCCACATGAGTTCTCTGACCAACTCCGCCCTCTTCCTGTCCCTCTATGTTACACCTACTTATATTTTTTCCATAGCTTGCTGCGTTGTCCTCATTCTGAGTTGAACACTTTTCGTCAACCTCCACGTTTTTTCCCCATAAGTGAGTACCAGTAAGATACAGCTGTTATAAATCTTTCTCTAGAGGGATATTGGTAATGTGCCATTCATGATCAGAACGAACGGGCCAAATGCGCTGCTTTGCAATATTGTTGACCATTAGTTTGGTTTTCTACATGTTAATTTTTAGACCCACCTTACTTTTCTGCCTGTCAAACTCATTGATCAAGCTTTGCCGTTCACCTCCTGAGTAATTTTGCAAGGCAGTGTCATCAGCAAATTGCATATTGCTAAGGTATTATCTCTTAACTCTTATTTCCAGCTCTTCCCAATCCAGGCCGCTGAATGCCTTTTCTAAAGAGGTAGTGAATAGCATTGGTGAGATCGTGTCTTCCTACGTGACACCCTTCCTTATTGGATTTTATTGCTGAATTTATGAAGGAATATGGAGCTTTCATTTGCTATAGATATCTTCCAGTATTTTTACTAAAAGCACACATACAGCCCGATTTAAAAACGCATGACTGCTTAGGTTTCTACTTAGTCAAAAGCTTTCTCGTAATCTATGAAAGTTACATATAGTGTTTGATTATAATCTGCGCATTTTTATATTTTAATCAGAGAATGTGTCACTCGACAAACTAGCGACAAAGAAGATTTTGCAACTAACCAGTGTGATATCTAACTATTCAATGAAGAGGATAACTTCTACCTGCAAATTTTTGGTCTTAAGCTTCGCTGTAAGCCAGCGTTTCGGGTGAGGTCGTGGAGCATACTAGCTTAGGGCAGCAGTCTTCGTCTCCGTCATTCTCAGCACGCCTTTGAGGAAGCACCAGAAAGATCAATACAGATACCGTGGAGGAGATGTCGGAAGTCCGAGCACGGTAATTCATATTCATTAAAAAAGGTTTTCAAGATCTTGAGATATATAGAATGTTTACAGCGTTGTGCCTGCAGATTATGAGCTGAACGCTAGGTTTACTTCATACAATTTGAATCCCTGAGGCCTAGAGCCGATACTTTATGTGCCAGTATCAACTTTATGCCCCCTGCTGAAAGTTTTGAGAGACGCCCTATTTCCATTCATAACAGTTGGTATTCTTAGGCTGAAGAAGCATTGTTGACATAGTGTGGAGGGCAGTCCAGACACTGAGGTAGGCAGCGAAAGAATGCTTTCCAAAGAAACAATTTACTTGGGCTAGCCGGCGCCCACAATGAACTGAAAGAGTCGGTGGCGGCGAACGCAACAAGCGTGCACGGCGGTCATCGAACAGAATTCCCGCAACTCTGGCAGCGAACTTCCGACATGCAGCGTGCAACGTTACCACAAGAGTATGAATTAACGTAGATTCGGCTCCAGCCGGGTGCGGTCAGTAAAGTTAAATCTGGTTGCGTCTGGCATTACGAATACAGCGATAAACTCGCCTGTCGCCAGCTTTGAAAAATGAACAAACTTACAAGGATTCGCAGAAACACCATGCTTTTTACTTTTTCTTTATTCTCTGCATGGTTATTCCAGGTGTGCTTTTATACCAGCCAGTATATGCGTGGCACACCTTTGTCAGAAGTGGAACGCAAAGATCTGCATTGATAGTTGGTGAACGTATGTGTCCGCTGATATCCACTTCTACATTCAGAAACACTGGACGCAGCTGAAAGTTAGCGAGAAAAAAAAAATGAGAGACAATTTTCGCCTGAATTCTCCAAATGTGCTAGAGCAAAGCTTCTTAAGGATTTGCTTGTCTTCTTAGTTTTCTGTTATCTTTCTAATTTTAGCCTAAAATGCGGTTTTTTATGCTGAAAATGGAATGGTTTTGTTGTAGTTAAACCGAGCAAGAATAGGAAAAGCTATTGATGCAACACTGCCTGAACGGAAACCACATGAAAAGACACGGCACAGGCAGCGTGCGTCAAACGTCGACGCGCGGTTGCCTGCGTGATTTCGGTGCCGATGGCTCTCGCACGTTGGGAGCGTTTACATTAGAAAGTATGCCAGAGAGCGCCCGCGGGTTTGTGTTGGCAAGAGTACTGACCAAGCGGGGGTGCCAGAAGGTTAAACGCGCATTGTGGGATGGCGGTTCTGTCGGCAGCGATGGTTAAAGCCTACAAACGTCGCAGGATCTTTCTCGGTGTTTACCCATCAGATTAGTTTTTGAGACTTTCCGATGCGGCTGGCACAGACGAACTCACTTTACCGCTCATCTGTGCTCTTTTTTTTGCCATTTGTTAGTTTATCTTCCATTTGTCGCCTTCGGCAGCTTGATATGACCTTCTAACGACGCCCCCTACCGATAGAGCGGCAAGCATTTGCAGGCTGGCGCCCAGGCCTACCGGGCAAATCATTTACCAGTTTCGCCAGCCTGCGCAAAGGAGAAGACAGCAGTGGAATTTCTTTGTATAAGCGTAGGTGCCGACGCCTCCAAAGGAGCAGCGGCTGAAAGCTATTTAGGAATGCTTGGGGAGAGCTAACTCCGCTAAATCGGCCCACTATTGCAACAGGATATTCCCATCCTGGTCCTTTGTAGGGCCAGCTTTGCCAACATAGTTCCAATGTTGGGCCAATTACTTGTGCTGCTTGGGCTAGTGATAGTACACATGAGTATTGCTTTATATTGACCATTTCTACTTAGTCTCCGAAAAAATTGGCTTAGTTAAGCTTTCATCGACGTGATCAAATCTTGTCGTTTATCATTATACCAACGAATAGCGGCAGCGACGCAGAGTTACAACAATAACACTTTCTCATTGAAAGCAAAATCTAGACAGCAGACCTCATACAGGCGTCGAATGTATGTCAAGATGCCGTAGTAAACACCACTGGACATGGTAAGAAACGGAGCGGACAAACCTTCTTGCTTAAAAAAATAAGCTTGCCAAGATTACGCCTCTCTGCACTGCGATTTTTAGGACCGGTACTGTGGGAAAGCAGTGATCGATTAGAGGTAGGCCATCCGACTCGTGAGCAAGAGGTCCTAGGTTTGAATCTCGAGGCCGCGTAAGTCAGCACCAGGTTTCATAAAAAATCTCCGCGTGTCGATGGAATTGTATATCCAGGCCTGATCCGACAGACCCCTCGCGAGTCGGTGATTAAGTATCTTGAATAGGATTATGTATGTTGAATCGGAAGGAACGGAGGTAGCCTAAGAACGACGAAGAGAAAACTAGCCATAGGTAAAAAGCAGATGTATGATTTAGGAGACAACGCCGTCAATGTCATCAGCAGTATGAATGCAGTAGGTAAAGTGGTCGAAGAGTGTTACACAAAACTATAAAGAGTCAATGCAGTGAGAATGTTAAGGAAAGAGACAGCAGCTAACAGCAATGTATCATCCCGTAAGTAATGAAAGGTAAGCAAAGAAATCTTGAGGAGCAAAGCAAAGGTGAAAAGCAGCTGTTGAGAATCAGGTAACAGCAGATCTGTTGAAGGGTGGAGGGGAGATTGTGCATGAAAAACTAGCCACCCTGTATGCACAATGTCTTATGACCTCTACGATACCATAATCTTGGAAGAACACTAACAATATCTTTATTGATAAGAGACGACAAGAACTTGAAAAATTACAGGCCGATCAGCTTACTATCTATTGCATACAAGGTAATCGCTAAGGTAATCACTAATAGAGTAAGGGCAACCTACGACTTCATACAACCAAATGATCAGGCAGGCTTTCGTAAAAAAATATTCCAAAATAGTTCATATCAATCAAGTTATAGAGAATTCGCAGAATGTAACCACCCATGTATATAGCCTTTATTGGTTGCGAGAAAAAAGTTGACTCAGTGGAAACCTCGGCAATCAGGCAGGAATTGAGGAATCATGGTGTAGAGGAGCCTTCTGTCAAAATACCGGAAGATTTCTATAGTAACGGCAGTGCTACCATTGTCCAGCATAAAGTCAGCAATAAGGTGTCAAAAAGGAGCGGCGTAAGGAAGGGAAGACACTATCTGCCAATGCTATTCACAGCCTGCTTCCGGGAGGTGTTCTGAGGCCTCATTTGGGAACAGTTAGAGAAAATATTTGATGCAAAATACATAAACAATCTACGATTCGCTCATGACATTGCCTTATTGAGTCTCTCAGGAGATGAACTGCAAAGCATTATCAATGAGATATACAGGCCGAGCAGAATGGCGGGCAGAGAACCAAAGCCTAGTAACGGAAAAACTGTTTACAATTGTAGCGAGAGGCTGGAAGTAGCAAAGGAACATGTGTATTTAGGGCAGGTATGACCGCTCACCCGGATCATGAGAGAGAACCAAAATAGAAAAAATAAGAATGGGGTGAAGCGCCTGCAGCAGGTTCCCTCAGATCATGAATGGTAGTTAACCAATATCCCTCAAAAGAAAAGTACTCAAAAGCTCTATGTTACGTGTACTCGCCCGCGGGGCAGAAACATAGAGGCTAACGAAAGAGTTCACGTCAAGTTGTGGGCAACGCAGCGAGCTATGAAAAGAAAAATGATAGGTTTAACGCTAAGAGACCGGAAGTGGGCGGAGCGGGTGAGGGAACAAACGCGGGTTAACGACCTCGTAGACAAAATGGAGAGGGAGAAATGGGCTTGGGCAGATCACGTAATGCGGAGGCAAGGTAATCGCTTGTCCTTAATGGCAACCGAGTGGATTGCAAGAGAAGGCAAGTTTAACAGTGGGTGCCAGAAAGTTAGTTGGGCGGATGAGTTTAAGAAGTTTGCGGGCATACGGTGGGTGCAGCTGGCAAAGGACAGGGATAATTAGACATACGAGAGCCATTCACCCTGCAGCGGGCGAAATCAGTCTGATGATGATGATGATGATGATGATGATGATGATGATGCGGTATTCCAACCGTAAGCGACCACAGACGGAACACGCAGTGCCGTAGAGAGGCGGCTCTCGATTTTGTCTTGGGCAGAGCACAGCGGTCTGCCGACGCTGAGCCGCTGTTCGGGCGCACGGACGACGGTGCACAAAATCTGGCGCCATCTTTTAACTGGTCGCTGCAGCGGATCCCGTCTGCTGGCTATCTTTGTACACACTTCCTCCCCTTTGCAGCACTTAACTATCGCCTTATTTTGATCCTACTTTGCGCTCTGTGGTCATTATCTTTCACCCGCAACTGTGCTGCTCCTTTGCTGTTCCCATGCTTAAGAGATGCACTCTAAAACAATCGCAATCGTGACCACAAATTTTGTCCTTGTATAATGAGCGATAATGTCGGCAGCCAATGGTGGGACAGTTCATGGTGTTACCTTTAGCAAATCAGGGCGTCATACCGACTGGTGGAGACATGTACACACAAACAAGAGCAAACGTGGTTGAATGTTTCTGTTTCTTTAAACAAATTGGTCGCAAATATGAGGGGGAGCCGAATGGGGCACATAGCTTAGCTCGCACTGAATGGAGAGGTTGGCGTTGCTTTTAGGCTGTTTGTGGCAGACGGACCCATCTCATAACCTTGAAGTCAGAGGCCCTTTTTTTGATCTGGTAGAAGTTGAGGCATGCAAAATATGTGTACGTCCATAAATTCTTGAACTTCTGAATTGCGAGCATTCTGTTCATGACCAATTATCAGAAAACCTGTCTTGCTCTGACTTCTTCTGGACCCGTAATTAGGACAGAGCAACTGTAGCTACTACGGAAATGCTACAGATACCGGATTTATCCTTTAGAGTACCAGCAATACATTCCGTGTCACTGGCGAATGCAGAATACACATTACATTGGTGATAGTTATAATAAACTTCCGAATTTCAATAGCTGACACCTCTTCCCTTTGAATTGGAATTTGGCCTTGGATACGCACACATCTACGAGCAGCACAATGGCAGGAGCCTTCTGCTCAATCTCCGCGGACGACTAAGGTTTTGGTAGTGATGGTACGGACACATCTGAATGAATAGTTCCGTATTTACGAGGCACAACGATTGCATTTACCAAGACCGCGTCTGGAAGAGGAGGATACGCTGCAGGAGATGTGGAGGCTTCCGGACCGAAGGCAATTGCTTTTCTGCTAGACGGTCGACGACTTGAACGACAGCGGTCGCGCAATAGCAGCCATTTATCTTAGTATGTATAGGTCACGCAGTATCGGATTTATCAGCGCCAGTTATTTTTAGGTGGGTCAGTTCTGCAGTGAAGCATCATGGCACCACAATATATGTCGAACTTAATGCAAGTTGGGCAGCAAATGACGCCGTCATGAAGCTTGCAGTGTCTTAGGCGCACGATTTTTCCAACATAGATGACACCCACCCGCCCGATTGTCATGCACTTGTGGCATTGCAACGGTTTCGGTTTGAAAGGCAGACCTGCGTGTCGCTTGTGGTTAACCTCAAAAACCGACGCAGTGTATTTACACTAAAATGTTCCGATTGGTAAATTGATCCTACCGGGGCGTTGTGCTTGTGGCATTTCAGTGCTGTCGATGCCTGGATTTTTCGTAACTGGCTGGTCGGGGTCATAAACAGAAATAGCTCTGTTAAGATGATTATTGCCGGTGGCCTTGTTGCCGTGTTCTCTGAGTACATCGGCGCCAAAGTTTTCTCGGACGTTCCTCGGAGTAGCTAAAATTTTATTGCCAGCAATTTCCTGTTATCCATGGCGTAGACGTTCTTAACTCTCCGCTGGGAACTCGAGTCAAATGGAGTATCCACATACACCAAAAGACTGCGATATACATGGCAGTTTAGGCGTTTACGAAGCTAAAAGAATAGTGAGCTCAGGTTTACTTTAAGGGAACTCCCTCTTTAGGACCACGAGCCACGTTAACGCCCTACTAATAGAGCACGAAAAGGTATAGGCGCAAAATTCTTTATTTCTGACTTAGTAAAAAAACTGTGAAGTCCGCAACAAAACCAATGCACCCACACGACAGTAGAAACTCGCTGAACGCAGTAGCATGCGCAGATACTAACTCCTCAAAAATACAAAGAAGAGGCTCTCGCGGCGGTCCCAGCAACGCACTACTGCGCTCTGCTAGACGCGCTACAAAGCACACTGCTGACGATGCAGCTGCATAAAAACACATCTCCTAAAACGATCAACGATTACTTCGTTGCTCTATAGAAACACTATTGAATGTGCGGGTCCGGAAATAATATCAGTGGATGCTGTTCACTCCAACAAATCGGGAGTCAAGGCAACAGAAATGAAGGTCTGCTGGTGTCGCTGCCACTCAGGCCAAGCACCAAGTAACACTGCCGGTAGACCACTGTCACGCAGCCATGATGGACGCTGCTGCCACCGAAAACAATTAATGAAGGTCCCGCCAGCGGCTCGTTTGTGGCGCGGAAACCCAAAGCGCACTGCCAGCACGCTCGCGCTGGTCTGCACAGTGCCCTGCTTGCTCAACCTTTATTTTAACCGCTGGCCAGATAATGTGCATTTTTTCCCCGTTGCGACAAAGAACTTGCGAAGCATGCGCAGTGTCATTGTAGTCGCATGCGCCCACTCACACCCAAATTGTGACTGGGACGTGTGCTCGGCCCGCGCGCACTTATCCATCGAGCCATAGGGGTAGCCAAGGGTACCATCACTTACCGTCATGATGAGCAAGGCTCTGTTCAGCAGAGTTCCATGTCAATGCAGTGTGCGCTCCTAACTTCTATGCTCAAGGCTGGAACGCACCTGTCTTCCAGTGAGGAGTACTTGCTTCCTATTTGTTTACGTATCTTGGCTAGTAGGTGCGTTTCTTATGGGTGGGTGCTGTCGAACTGTCGACTTCCTAAAGCGCTCAAAAATATTTGTTATATATTTGCCATTGCAAAGAGGAAGTGGCACCTCCCTAATCCTAGACTTCAAATCACCATAAGGAACGACACCAGACGGAGTTCTGCACGTTTTGCCAGCTTCACATGTTCTTTAAGGTAGGCCGCCGCGGTAGCTCTGTGTTTATGATGCTCGATTGCTGACGCTCAAGACGCTGCTTCAATCCCGGCCGCGGCGGTCGGATTTCAGTGGAGGCGAAATTATAGTGGACCGTCTTCTGTGCGATGTCACTGCAAGTTAAAGAACTCCAGGTGGTCGAAATTTACGGAAACCTTTACTAAGTCATCCCTCATAGCCTCAGTCGCTTTGGAAATTTACACCCCCACAAACCCATAACGCTGATTATGCGATTAACGATAGCCTGCGTGGGCAGAGATAGAGTGCGTTATTTTAAGGAGGGCTCAGATCACACTATAGAAGTAGTTTCATCCATGTTTGCCGGCTGGTCTGCAGTTAAATAATCAAGAAAATGAAGAAATAAAAAAAAGAAGATAGCCTTGATAAAATAACAAGTTTTGAGGGGCAACAAGTGCGAATGCATTTTGCTGCATGTTGTTTTAGAATGTTGCGTATGTATCGAAAATTATTGCTTTCCTTCAAGAACTGTACAGCTTTCCACCAAATGTATTGCAAAACAGTTATAAGCGTCATGTTCCGAATTGTCAGAAATAAAAATATTAAGATATAATCGGAAGTTTTAATCATTAGCTACTACAAAGAACTTTAGTTTAGCATGAAACATTTGATATAATCTAGAAGGCAGATGGTATACCGAAATGCCGTTACCTTTCGGATGCCCTATAGGAATTCTTTCTTTTTCCGATAGCCAAACGCGTTTCCAACAGCTGCTCTCTTATACCAATTGCACAAAAAAGTGCAGCTGACAACCATTTTCTTGTTCAGAAGAGATTATATTAGACGAGAAGAACACACCCTAGGACCGAAGCACATTTAAGACACAATGAGTGATCTCGCATCATAATGAAAGGCCAAGTTCCAAAGGTTGCATTACCCTGTGGCTCGGAGGAGAAGGTGAAATGACAGCAACTGACATTATGGTTCCATGAAATGTCACATACCGGAGCCTATAGTTTTTATTTACAACAAGATCTATAGCCAAAAAAAAGGAAACACAGGATTTTTAGGCTCCCGCATGTGCGCAGACACGTAAGCACAATGAGCTGGCAGAACCTGCAACTGATGTGACATTTGATGTCAATTTTTCAGGACGGATATAAATATTTTGAGAAAAATAGTGCAGAGAACTCTGAAGTAACACTGAAGTTTGAGCGCTGACTGCATATTTGTCCGAGGCGGCATTAACAACTTTAGATGCGTAAAAAGAAAGTGATAGAAAGTTGACCGATAGGTTAGTAGTGCGTATGTCGCCACATTCAGCGTAGTCTGAAAAACTACAGAAACAGAAGGAAAATAGCCTTGGTTGATTACAATGATTACCAACTCATTACCATCTTAAATCGTTCAATACACCTCACACATCATCGCTGGGTTACAAATGTAGCTTAGCATCATCGATTTTGAATGTCCTTGTGAATATAGAGTGGCGCATACAATATTCGAGCATAAAGAAGAAATAACTGGAAAAATGGATTGAAGGCCTCGTAGTATATATGGTGACGTACTAGAAGACGACAAGTTGTGCACTGGCGCGGGCAGGAGTGCTCACGGCAGGCCGTCCGCCGTGAAATCATCCTGGAACCATAAGTAATCGTATCTCATTCATCGGCTTGCCATCAGGTAACATTTGGTGAGAGGTGGGGGGGGGGGGGGGGTCCCCTCACTGCCATCCTGGTCCCGGGATCTTCGGCGCCCTGAGCCTGCCTTGCTCATCGGCCGTGTGTACCTGGTCCGCCCCAGCCGGCAGTGCCCCAGACTGCCAGACCTGAACCTACCTCTCCGCTCACCCAAGCCCCGTTCCCCGCCTGGACCACTAGACACGACGAACTGACGACGTTGCCGCGACCAAAATGACCCGGCCCAATTCGAGACGCTGCCCACACGTGAGGACAACGGCCCCTCCCCTCCCTCCCCCCCCCCCCCCCCCTCCAAACTCCTGCCGTTCGGTGCGTCCAAGGACCTCGGCAGTCGGCATCTGGCAACCTACGGCCCGGATGGTTTGTGGACTCATTCGCCGATCTTCTCATCCACCGTGGCGGCAAGCCCATTACCTCCTTCCATATTCAACCATTTTTCAAGCCTATTGTCATCTACAGCCTTTCAGCTTCACTGCCGATCTTCTCGTTTGCGATCGGGACGATTCCCCGGCGTCCCTGGGTTGTGTGACGGACGAGGAGACGACTAACTATTCAGTGGCACGGGCAAGAGTGCTCGCGCCCGGCCGTTCGCCATTAAATCGTCCTGTAACCATCTGCCATCTCATCTGCTTCATCGGCTTGCCATCACGTAACAATATGGGGCCACTTACAGAATCAAAAGGAAGGTAACCTCGGTTGATTACCATGATTACTAACGCTGTACCACCTTGAATCGTCCATTCCTCGACACATCATCACTGGGTTACAAAAGTAGCTCATCATAATCGATTTTCATCGTCGTTGCGAATCGAGAGTGGCACCCTCGTTTTTCTAGCACAAAATAATGAATAACTGCAAAAATGGGTTGAACGCTTAGTGGTATTGATGTTGCCAATTTTAGCGCAGCGTCCAAAATTACTGAACCAGAAAGGTGTCCAAAGATATATGAGACAGATACTGCGCCATTTCCTTTCCCCAAAAACCAATTATTATTATTATTAAAGGAGATAACCTCGGTTGATTACACAAGCCTGGGCTCCATTTGGCGCAACTAAATAAATATATTCATAGCAGTAGAGACGCTCAGCATTTTGAGAAATCTAATCACACACTCCGTAAAAACCGAATATGCCGTGTTATAATCCTATGCCATCCGAAAATAAAAACCTACTCAGCTTGTGAATGTCGGCATCAACACCCAAGGCGATCACTTGCGATCAGAATTACACTCGATATTTTCGACAACGCAAGAGTTTATCGATTTGTCGTGAGCGTTCATAAATTTTATAGCAAATAACGCTTATTTACCTCTTGCGAAGTGCGTTTCTAGCAGCTCTATTTTTGTATCAGGACATTAAAGGCAATAAACTTGACAGGCTGGCGCCCGCACAAAGCAATAGGGGCGGAAGGGTGAGAGCGCATTCTGAAATTCGTTAACAATTAGCATGTGTGGGAGTGTCTAACCACGCAGTATACGAGGCGTATAGCTAGATGTGATTGAAAGCTCTCATCCCACACAGGCGGGAAGGAAAAGAAAAATGCTATCGCCAGGCAATATTGTATCCTGAAAATCCATGGACATATTTTAGTATTATTCATATTTCTGCCAAAACGCTGGCCTTGACTCCGCACGAGCTGATGCCTAGGCTCTTTAAGATTCGTAGGCCTCGGGATGTAACCAACTGGAAACCTGGCACTTTACATCTTTGCTAGACATATATCACGACGTATGTAAAACTCCTGGATAAATATAGCTGAAATCAGTAGGTGAGCTCTTTATTTAACAAAAATGATAACGGTCATTATCCTAATACCCGAATCAATTATTGGTGAAAAGCAACTTTAATACATTAGCAGTGGCTTAGCTCGGCTATGCCAGGGTATACGTAGCATGAGCTACGCTGAGCCGCTGAGCAACAATTGCCGCTGAGCATCAATTTCGCCCTCCTTCTCCATGGCTATACCACACTGGCAAACGCTCCACTGTATGTATACCCCCAGTGATACCTCTGCGCATGCGCACAAAATGAGAGGCGCTATCAAGCGACTCCGGTGCATCGTCAGACTTGGCTACTGCGCAAGGGAGGCGTACAGCTGGGCACGCGCCGACGCCAGTGAGTCTGCCGCGGCTGACTTCACTCCTCTGGAATGCACAGACCGGCGAGACGCGTGTGGCGGCGGCAGCTCCGGCACGCCAGCTCCATTCCAGTCCAAAAACCTTTATTTCCATCAGAAAGGCAGGCCCCCTACTCCCTACCCCCGGCACGCAGGCCTAGGGGGTTGGGGCCGGGACCCTCGCGATTAAAGGCAGGCAGAGAGCTGCTGGCTCTTCGCGGCCTCCACCGCCAGATGAATGGCTTGCTTCTGCTTGACGGGGTCCGTGCTCCGCAGAAGGGTCTCCCAGGCTTCTCTACTATCAATTCCTTCGTTAGCCCCTGGGGAGTCTTCACATTCCCTAAATTACGTGATCGTGGGTCCCCCTCTCTCCACATTCTTTGCACTTATCATCTATGTCTTCGTCTTTGACGACGTGCGATGCCCAGACCGGATTAATGTAATTTCCTGCCTGCTAATCTGCGCCAGATCGTCGCCTCTTTGTTTCCGAGCTCTCTGTCCGGTGGAGGGACTAGTCTCCTTTGTAATCTGTAGTTTTCAGTTATTTCCGTGTAATTCTGCAGTCTCTCGCCTAGTTCTTTGCAGTCGGCCGGTTCTGCTCCGGCTCGGAAGTAGAGATCTCGAGCCAGAGCGCGTGCCGCCTCATTGCCTGGAACTGACGTGTGAGCTGGTGCCCATACGAGGCTAATTTTCCTGTCTATCTTTCCTCCTGTTAGTATCCGCACCGCTTCTGGTGCAATCCTACCTCTACCATAGTTATATATGGCCGTTTTGCTGTCGCTAACTATGAATTTTGCTTCTGTCCCTACGCAAGCAAGCGCTATTGCAGCTTCTTCTGCATGACTCCGGATTGCGGCTGCGTATCGTTGCTGATGAGACTGCCTCACTCCGGCCATCCACCACCGAGGCTACCGCCGCGCCCAGACTTGCCGCTCGCCGCGTCCGTGTGTGCTACTGTTTTCTCGTTTGCCTCGCTGAAGCGCCTGACTAGCGCCTCAGCTCTCTTCTCCCTCCTTTCCTTGTGAAAGGTGGGGCGCATCTTCCTAGGGGGACGATCCACCCTAAGTTGTTCTCTAATTATTCTTGGGATGTCCTGCTTCTTTTGCATACCCCTGTCTATTTGTAGTCCTACCATGTTTAGGATAGCCCTACTTGTGCTGGATTGGCTAAGTCTTTCCAGCTGGGCTGTTTTAACAGCCTCGGCGATTTCCCTCCATGTGTTGTGAACTCCCATTCCTAAGAGTCCTTCGGTTGAAGTGCTTATGGGTATATCGAGTGCTCGCTTGTAGCATCTCCTGATTATCGAATCTAGTTTGTCTCGTTCCGAGGCCCGTATATTAGGGTATGGTGTGGCGTAGCTCAGACGGCTAATAACGTAGGCTTGCACCAGCTTAATTAGGCTCCTCTCTTTAAGCCCTCTTCCGTTGAGGGCTATTCTCCTAAAGATTCCTATGACCTGTGCCGCATAGCCTTCCAGCTTCTTTAAAGTCGCATCATTATATCCATTGCTTTGGATATGGAGACCAAGCATCCTGATCTTGTCTACCTTGGGGACCGGTTTACCTTCGACTCTGATGTTAAAGTCATTGCTTTGTTTAAGTCTCAGAAATTTAGGGTTGTACACAAGGAGCTCTGGCTTCTCTGGTGAGCACGAGAGCCCCCTATCTGGCTGCGCGCCGTGTGACGTCGCGGCTCCTCGCGCATGTGCAGCACGGCCCTCCAGGAGCCACGAGAAACTGCTCAACCTCGGCCAGTGTAGCTCATGCTACAATAATACTGTTTCAAATAAGACGAAGACCAATCGCCTCAAGAGAAACTTTGATAGGCTGCGTGGCTTCAAGCAAACAAGATAAGGAAGCAATTAAACTGAAGCAATAATAACTGCTACGCCCCTTTCGAGAGTCATTCTTTTCCCTTCTACGCTAATAATATGGCGACATAGCAGTTCTAAGACGTTCACGCTGAGTAACTTTTACGTTGGCTAAGAACGTTGTTCTGTTGAGAAAAAAGAATAAATCTAATGCAATCACTGGTCAGAAAATTTCATCGTGTCTAATTTTCGCACCTATTGCAAAGCTCAGTGTCACTGCGGCATAGCGTCCCTTCACCGTGCTTCGTTGTGGGACCAGCGTCCGTGCAGCCCGCCAAATATTTAGGTATCGTGCGTGACGGCCGCTTTTAACGCGACAGCGTTAAGGGCCCCGTGTCGCAGAAAAGCCGATGTCGCCGTCGGCGTCGGCCCTCAAGGCGCAGCTTCAGTGTCGCATCCAATTTTTCTGCACACTTGCGCTTTACAACAAAGAGAACTTGCGGAAATATCAACATTAAGCACGGGTTTAGTGAGTCTGTGCTTAGATTTGACATTTTCGCAAGTTTGCTCCATCATAAGCTGCAGACAGACAGACAGAAAAACTTTATTCAGCAAGTGAGTTTTAGACCAAGCTGGGTCCCTGGGCCACTGCGCGGTCCCGCACTGCATCAAGTAAGTCATGCCGGGACATGACGTCGGCAGCCCGAGTCACCGCAGCAAGCTGCGATGTCGGGTCCGCAGACATAAGCAGGACCTCCCAGTCCTCCCAGCTCGAGATGGCGTGCTGTCCCCGCGGGTGAGGGTCAGCAGGGCAGCCGAAAAGGATAGGGGAGAGTGTGGCGTGGGGGTCACCACATAGGGAGCATGCAGGGGATGTGCCGCAATAGTGGGATAAAAGCTGAGGGGATGACAGAGAGCGGGTCTGGAGGCATCTGAAGAGGATCTGTTGGGAGTGCGTAAGAGACGGGTGGGGAGGAGGGTAAGTCCGACGGTCCAAACGGGGTATTTGCGGGAGCTCCGCAAATGTGTGCGCCCGCTCCCTCGAGAATCCTGGATCGAGACGGTCCTGAGCCCGGCAAATCAGACCTCGGGCCAATTTATCGGCAGCCTCGTTTCCAGGGTTGCCAGACTGAGCTGGCACCCACTGAAGCTCTACCCTGAGCGGTAAATTTTGGGTAGGGGTGTTCAACAATTGCCAGGCAGGGGCGTCAATCCTGCCCCTGGCAAAGTTGAACAGAGCCGTTTTGGAGTCGCTCAAGATGTATTGGGCGCCCGAATGTGCAAGGGCTAGGGCGATGGCGGTCTCCTCTGCCTCCTCAGGCGTAGAGCCCGAGGGAAGACGGTGAGTTAGAGGGTGAGGTAGGGTTAGATTGTAGGCAACTGCTACCGCTTCATGCGTTGTACATGCGGCATATACCCAAACGGCATCGTGGGCTTGCCCATAGTACTTATGGAGGGCATTAGCGCGAGCTACGCGGCGAGGGACGTGATAGTGGGGATGGACGTTTCGAGGAAGGGGTTTCACAACGAGAGGTGTATGGATGTGTCGAGGGATGGGTATAAGGGTTGACTGGTTAGCGGGTATGTTGATGCGAAGGGAGGAGAGTATATGGCGGCCAGTGGCGCTCGTGGCAAGTCTAAGGTACTGTGTCTCAAGGTGCGCGTCAACTAGTTCCTGAATGGTGTTATGCATGCCTAGTGCAAGAAGTTTGGCTGTGCTAGTGCTACGAGGTAGGTTTAGGGCCGCCTTTGTCGCAAGACGGATCATTGCGTTCACGCGTTCGGTTTCCGTGCGGTTCAATTTGAGATATGGGGTTGCGTATAGAATGCGGCTCAGCGTAAATGCGTGCACTACGTTCATGTTGTCCGCTTCGTTTAAACCCTTGTTAAGGGAGGACACTCGGCGTAGAAGGTGCAACACGGATTGCGTGGAGGCCTTGAGCCTTTTAAGGGTATGTTCATTTCGTCCAGAATCCTGCAAGTGGAGGCCAAGGATGCGGAGGGCGGGCTCTAATGTTCCCCATCTAAGTCCGCGCTCTTCTTAATTAGGCCAAAATCTAGCGCTAACTCGCCCATCCAAATCATAAGCTGTTGGAGCACGAAAACGCGTCCGTTACGCACGCCAGCTAAAGATTTGGCTGGGTGTACAGCAATTTCACTCGCCATTGTTGAACGCTTGGTATTAGGAGGTGCTGCTCATACGAAGCAAATAAAAAACAAATCCTTAATATTAATTACAACTACAAACTTTATTAGCAAACATATTTTTTTGGTTCGTATAGCAACTTGCAAGATATGTGAATGATATTTAGTGCAAACATGCATCATTTTTTCGCCGTCTACACAAACCCCCATTCTGTAACAAAATCAGTCCGTTAATGCTTTACAAATTATTAACTCAACGAAATGATTCGATTTGTCTCAGTTTGGTCCTAACAAACCCGCTCACAATAAGAACAACGACCTTGCGGCGGGTAGGCTCGCAATTCTTTAATGAACAGTTGATTTTTAAAAATCTGATACGCTTAGTTGCCGGTCCACCACCAAATGTGACAGCTTAAAAATAATGCACACCAATGATAATTTTATTCGTTGGCTTCGTTAGCTGCCGCGATGTCCGTCTAATGAGCCAGAAGTTGCGGATTCGAGCTCGCCTGCGCCAGTCGCACTTAGACGAAGCACATGTAGCGTGCGATGTCAGTGCACGCTCAAGAACACTGAGGTATTCTAAATTATCCGCAGCGCTCCACTGCGGCATCCCTCATACCCTTAATAAACTAAAAAAACTTAATTTGTTTGGTGAAGTCTACCGTCGTTTCGTGTGATTTGGTGCGCGCATATAAGATGACGCTTCCAAGCGTCTTTTTTTTTGTGAAGTAAAGTGGCCACGTGTGCCAGTTTCGGTTTGAAAGTGGAACTATGCACCCAAGCAGCACAGGCAATTGGCCCAAAATTGGAACCGTATTGGCTGAGGCCGACCCTACAAAGGACCAGGATTGAACCATCCTGTTGCATTTTTGGGCCGATTACCTGTGCTGCTTGGGCCCATGCTCTGTTTAGGGGTTGACCTGCGCACTTATTCAAGATGTCGAGGATGGCGACATTCAAGTCAAATTGTGAAAGACTGGCAGTTTAACAAGCATGGTGGTTAGCCTGTGGCGAAGGTCTCGTGGTCTGAAAGAGCTGGAAGTGAAGGTAATCTGTTCACGCCGCCGTGAATTCGAAGCCCGCTCGCCCCGCTTCGTTCTTAGTTTGTTATTTTTATTTCACTGCTCGACCAATTGTGACACTGCACGCCACCTTTTGGGCATAATCGTGTTAGTAAAGCCGTGGCTAAGAAACTTCATATATATCCCCCTGTAGCCAATGCACACGTCAGCGTCAAATTGCAGCCATATTGGCTCGAGAAAAGCCAACAGTAACAGCTTCGTTTGGCGGTATATTTTCCAATGCAGCCATCGCCGCAGATTCTCGTGTTGCTTGCTGCTGCGCGAATGATTCATTTTAAACGCAAATTCTCATCGTCTCTCCAGGTGTACAGAAACGAAAGCAGAAAAACAACGATGTGCCGCCATTGTGATGGGAACCTACAACGACCTCCGAAATTCGGAGGTCAAAGAATTTGAATAACAGAAGAAAAGATGAAAGACGAGAGAAGAGGACGAGGAGGAAGAAAAGCAGAAAGCATGCGCTCGCTTAGAGCCTGTGTGTATGACAACAAAAACGACTGGGAAGGAGAAGCGCAGCTGCGGCGTGGGCTTGGGTGTGATAACTGCTGAGAAACCGAAACCGAAACAAAACCGCTCGAAGTCGCAAGGCAAGACAAGCCAAGCTTGCTGGGAAAGAGAAACCACCGAGCGCCGTGTCATTTAACTCGAAATAAACGGATGTCGTTTGTTCTCGCTCAACAAAGGTATCTATTTTAACGAAAGCGACATAAATTTAAGGTGGTGCCGAAACCCGGGATACCCCGCGAGACCTAACGAAGAGGACTACCTGGATGCGACCGTAACGAATAACGAATAAAAAGCCAATTTCTACTCTGAAGCCGCCGCCCAGTGCTACAGAGTACAGCGACACGGAGAGACACAAAGCTAAAAGATGAGCTCTCCAGTAACAGGTGGCTCGACTCATTGCGGATATTGACACCTGCATGACGAGCCGCACCGGCAGCGAAAAAGAACTGTTTTGTTTGCCAGAATGAGCTCTCTGCACACTCGTCTAAACGAAGGTAATGCCGCGGTCGAGGAGGTACTGCCAGCGGACGAAGCGGAGCAGGACAATACCGAAACTATCGAGTATGACGACAAGAACGTTACCTACAACGCGAAGCTCCAAGGTGAGATAAAAGAAGTTCAAGGGAAGACGCAGCCGAAAGAAGAACCATCACCAAGCAACGACGCAGGCGCGGTCCATGATCTGCCAGATGAAGCTTCCAAAATTAGAGCTCGTAAAAGCTGACGGCAAAGGTGTGTCCTGGCGAGAATTTTCGGAACAGTACGAGCAAATCATTCACAAGAACATTAGGCTGACGACCTTTCACAAGTTCGAGTAGTTAAACTCGGTTGTGATTGGCGAAGCAGCAAGAATGATCATGTGCCTTCCACCCACATCGCAGTGCTATTGAAAAGGCATTCTTGCAAATAGAGATAAAATAGACGACAGAGATGCATTGCGCTTCCTATGGTACCATACGAAACCAGGTGCGAGCGGAACAGCAGGCCAAGTGCAGCCTTCTCGAATGAAGCGAGTTCCTTTCGGAACCACAGCGAGTCCTTTCCTGTTGACCGCAAATCTTCAGCATCACTTGAAGAATATAGAAGAAGAGTATCCGGACACATCATCACTGCTAGCGCATTCCTTGTATGTGGACGACCTCTTAACGGCAGCAGAAAATGAAATAGGAGCTCTGCGGATCTATCTAGGACCGTCTTCAGTGTGGCCTCTATGACACTGAACAAGTGGGCGTCCAACAACCAGACACTGAACGATCCATTTGCGACGGGTGATTGTCAATCAAGGCACATAGGATACCTCCCAGTGGTACTTAAAGTGTTAGGACTGACATTGAGTCCCCGCACAGATAAGCTCAATTTCACCCCGCCATCCACCGAAATGCCGAAGCCAGGAACAAGCACTAAAAGATCGATTTTGAAGACGACAGCAAGACTGTATGACCCACTTGGGTGGCAAGCTCCATTCATGGTCCGGACAAAGGCTTTATTTCAAGCGCTGTGGCAAAGAAATGTGGAATGGGATGAAATCCTACCAGAGGATCTTGATGAAAAATGAATGCGGTGGTGCGAGGAACTAAACGAATTGAAAACAGTTCGCTGCTGCAAAGCAGGAGCAGTCGAACCTGCCAGCAAAAAATCCTGCACGTATTTGCTGACACCAGACCAGTGGCATACAATGCAGCGGCCTACATCTGCGTAAGAGTTTCGGATAGGGTCACAACTTAGAGCATCCTGGTTAGTAAGTCAATGTTGCCCCGATCAAGAAATTGACTCTTCCTTGACTCGAACTGATGTCGTGTCTCTTAGCGGCCAGACTGAGTCGATATATCCTGAGAAGCCTGAAGGAAGCACCACAGGTGACACGTTACTGGACTGGCTCGACAATCCCACTGCATTGAATAACAGGAGAGCCCTCTCAATGGAAGCAATTTGCGAAGAATAGTGTAACTGAAATTCAGCGCCTTACCAACACCTCTGCTTGGAAACATTGTCCCGGATCCGAGAATCCGGCGGATATTCTGACCAGAGGAGTTACAGCTGATAAGCTTGCTGAGAGTTCCACCTGGTGCGAAAGAACGTCCTAGATGAAGGCGACAGAAAAAACGTGGCCATGCTTCTCGTTACCAAGGAACATTCCGACAATGGAGGAAGAAAAGCGAACTTTGGAAATCCTTCATACGAAAAGTTCACCTGAAGCTCCAGAGCTGTTAGACACAGACCGATACAGCAATGCAACGAGACTATTTCGAGTGGCAGCTTGAATATTACGATACGTCAACAAGTTACATCTGAGTACTAACCAAGGATCACTGAAGGCAGTTGAACTGGATGATGCCGAGAAATACTAGATATGGCAACCTTAAAGAGAAGACCTGGAGAGACAAATTCAGTGTGCTAAAAAGGAGATCGCTTTCCAGCAGACTCGCCGCTGAGGGACACTCAAGTGTTTGTTGAGAACGACAGTATTCTCTGCATAAGCGGCAGACTTCAACAGAGTGGCAAGCCTTCCGACGAACACCATTCAATTGTACTCTCGAGGTGACATCACCTCGAAGAATTTCTCGTGCTTCAAGCACATCGCCAAGTGCTACATGGCGGATCACGGTATACTTTGGTACAGCTGAGAGCGAAGTACCATGTTGTACAATCCCGCCAGATGGTAAAAAGTATCATCAAAAGATGCGTAACCTGTCAGAGCTACAATGCATGTCCAGCGACTGAAGCGACGGCACCGCTTCCTCCACGTGATCGATTGACCCAAGCTCAACCCTTTGAGGTCAGAGGAGTAGACTTTGCAGGACCATTTCTGGTGAAAGGAGTAAACTCGCTGTACAAGTCCTCTATCACACTGTTCACCTGTGCCATAACAGCGAGCAGTTCACTTAGAGTTTGCAAGAGACATAACAGCGGAGTGGGTCTTGATGACCTTCAGACGTGTCATCTCAAGGAGAGTTGTACCCAGAGTCATCTACAGTGACAACGCGCTTTCTTTCAAGAAAGCCAACCGAGATCTTTTATTCCTTTGGAGCTCTATCTGGAAACCAGAGGGGCTTGTCTCTTTTGCATTGACACGAATCGAATGGAAGTTCATTGTAGAGCGCGCCCCACGGTCGGGTGGCTTTTGTGAGTGACTCGTGGGATCAACCAAACTTGCTCTCATGAAAGTTATCGCTTCAAGGTTTCTCTCCTTCGAAGAGCTAGTAACGACCTTGGCTGAAATTGAAGCTGTCTTGAACTCCAGACCTTTAACACACGTATACGACGGATCCAAAGAACCGGAGCCCCTTCTTCTTGACAGGAAGATGCCTCACGCCGCTGTCCAGCGTGGGAAAAAACGAAGCTGACCAAATCAACATATCCCATCAGAGACTGGATCCGACGCCAGCAGACCACAGAAGTTTTCTGGCGTAGGTGGACAAGAGAGTACCTACAGGAACTGCGAAATGTGCAAGTTCAGAACAAGCGCCAAGGAAAAACGGTCAAGGAAGGCGACTTGCTTCTTCGTGACAGCCTTCAATCATGGCAGCAGTGGAATATCGCAAGGATTGATAAACTGTTTCCGGGAAGAGACAGGAAAGCGCCGTCAAGCCTTCTGAGACTACCTGTAGGATCAACCCCGAGAGACCAATCCAACTCGTGTATCCTCTAGAGTTAACGAAAAAGGAAAAAAAAAGGCTGAAGACATTTTGGGGGGGGGGGGGGAAGCATGCTGGGAAAGAGAACCACCGAGCGCTCCTTGAAGGGGCAGTCATGTCATGTAACTCGAAATAAACGGATGTCGTTTGTACTCGCTCAACGAAGTTGTCTATTTTTAACGACAGCGAGAATAACAGCAGCGCGCGGATGCTGAGGGAATTGAGTGCGGCGCCCGCGTAGCGTGCACGTCTCTTTCAATGTCTAATAAAGGTACACGTGGCGCGATGGTATGTGTGGTTGTAAAGAGAACTGCGGTTGTTTGAGCAGCGCATTGTGTGGTTTTTTTCGACGATTGGAGAAATGGGTAGAAAGGCAAGCGGTGCCGACAGCCGGATGGGCCCTGGTCGCCCAGGACAATTGATTTTTGAGGAAAGGAAAATGGCGGGGTGATTGTCTCGCTTGTCGGTGGATATCAGAACAGCCGCGTAATGGAAGGAAAGAAGGTGGGCGTTAAAAAAGAAAGATCTCTCGTAGTGGAGGTCCCCGGAATAATTTCGACCAACTGAGCATCTCTACCCTGTTGTGACATCCCAAAGCGCACAAGCGCTTTTTCGTTTCGCCTCCATTGAAACGCGGCCGCCGTGGCAAGTTTCGTGCCCTGGAACTCCGGCTCAGCAGCGAGCGCCTAAACAACTCAGCCACCGCGGCGTGTCGGCGTTACTTGTTACGCAGCTACCATAATGATTTCATTATTAATGAGAACATGATGGTAGCAGCGTCCTCAACCAGTGATTGCGAAACCGATTTGGTGGACACGACTGAAGTGATATGGTCAAGTCTGCAGATATGCCATGATGACGTAATCGCGTCGAATCGAAACATCGATCATCATGTATTTTTTTTTTCAACAAGCGCTTTCGCAGTACTCCCGCCACACGTCCTCCGTTCCCATAGAAGTTAGACATTAGCACCCTCGAGAGGCAACGAACACCACGAGAGAGAGCACAGCAGGCACCAACTCCGCAGACACCACAACCTCAGGCACCAAAGACTGCCACATATATTAAGGAGCCTAAATTGAATTTTAAAGGAAAGAGGTGTGAAGAAGACGACGGGGATTAACCGAAGAATAAAGAAGAGGAAGAAGCATTCGGTGAGGTGGAGAGAGATGATTGGTGGAAAGCATTCGAAGAGGTGGAGAGAGATGATTGGTGGAGAAGAGAAGACGACGGCAAGGCTTACGTGGACTAACACGGAGGCTATAAAAGGGCGAGTGAGAGCGAGGCACGGGGGGAAACAGCGGAGAAGCGGAGGCTCCGGCGGATCAAGGACACATCGGCTGGAAGAGAGCGAAGCAGGCTACTGCTCCGGAGAGCTCGCGTTCTAAAATATCGCATCATGGACTGCCTGACATGCCTGAGCCCGTTCCGGGTAGTCAACGGAGGACGCTACCACCTGCTACGGCCAGGGGTGTCTCCAGCGCTGTTGCCATCCATCCGGGTGGTGCCCCCAACGCCAACAACACCGGCATCACCTCCACGGGCGCTTGGACCAGGAGCTTATACGACACAGCCAGCGACACCGCCAGCAACGCCAGCCGAAGCACGCCGAACGCCGCCTCGACGCCTGCTACGGGATCCATACAACGCCGCAGCTGCACCGAACCAACCGTGAGCACGAACGCCGACCGCTATCAGTAGAACGCTAGTAGTAGACGCTGGTAGCAGTGTGTCCGGGTCGTACGTATTTATAGTATGTGTGTTTTGTGTTAGTTTTATTAGTTTTGTGTTCTAGTGTGTGTGTCACGTAGGGTGTATTAAATGTGCGTTTGTGTGGGTACACCTGTCGCCTAGTCCATTCTTTCGTCCGAGTGTTCTCCGGACAGATACGTGCGAAAGTTGCGAGCCTGTGCCAGGATACATTTCCTTTTTTGCTTTGCCTCTGATCTTTTCGATCTCTCGACGGCAGTAAGTATGGACTTGGCAAAAACGTTAGAGCTGGCGTTCAAGCTAGGGTTAAGCAAGGAAGAGGCGATCCGTCTTTGTGACGAGGAGAAAGAAGAGGCAAAAAGGCAAAGAGAGGAAAGGGCGCAAGCACGCGCAGACGCTCGTGAAGTAGAAGAACGCGGGGCGAAAATGGCTCGCGAGGCAGAAGAGCGAGCAAAGAGCTCGCGAGGCAGAAGAACAGGAGAAAAGAAGGATAGAACGGGAGAAACAGTTTCTTTTGTGGAAACAAGCGCATGTTGCGGGAGGATATGAGGTGATCACGGAATATGATCAGCGTTCCTTAGCGGGTACAGACTCTCCTAGAACGGCCAGAGTTGGTCCAAGGTAGCTGATGGCTCCTATCGATGACAAAAGAGATGATCTGTTTACATATCTACAACGATTCGAGCGGATAGCTTTGGGGCAAGGCTGGGAGCGCAGTGAATGGGCCACGGCATTGAGCATGCGTTTATCCGGAGAGGCGCTGAATGTGTTTGGAAGAATGCTCGCTACTGATTCCATGGACTGCGAGAAACTCAAAAAGGTGCTCCTCCAAAGACTCAGGTTTACGGCAGAGGGTTTTCGTGAGAGATTTCGCACCGAGAAACTTGAGGATTCGGAAACCGCTATGCAGTTTTCCTGCAGGCTGACGAACTATTTTGATAGATGCCTTGATATGTCAAACGCAGAAAAGAGTTTTGAAGGTGTGCGTGAAAAGCTCGTCACAGAGCAATTTTTAGCATGTTGCAGCTGAAATCTGGCGCTATTCCTGAAAGAAAGTAAGTTGTGTTCGTTGGAAGAGTTTGCCGACACTGCAGACCAATTCCTCGAGGCTCAAGGGTTCAGATATTTGAGTAAGGCAAAAGAGGAAACCCAAAAGACCCTAGAGACAGATGCGGCGAAACCAAGAGCATATGGCGGTGCATCTAAGGTGCCAGTAAGGTGTTTTCTCTGCGGCAAGGTGGGACACGGTGCAGCTGACTGTCGAACTAGTAGCGCTGCTCAAAAAACACAGCTTATGTGTCAAGGTTGTAAGAGGAGGGGTCATACTTTAGTACCGATACAGAACGCAGGACCAAGCTGCATGCGTCGTCGACTCCAGGGTAGAACTTGTCACGCCACCCGAAGTTCCACAGCTGAAAGGAGAGCCAACGCCGCTGAAAAATGACGCAGTAAGTGGAAAACCCAAGTCGAAAGCAGCAATGCCCGTGGTGGTTGGGCAAATAATGGACCGTCCTATATTGGTGCTTAGAGACAGCAGAGCAAACACAGTTTCGGTTCGGAGATGCCTGGTCAAATACGAGGATCTTACAAGACAAGCGTCGCCCGTCACTTTTGTTGGTAGCACAGTAAGGTACCTTCCTGATGCCAATATTCTAGTGCCCACGCCATATTATACTGGGCGGGTAGTGGCAAGATGCGTAGACCAACCCATCTACAATCTCATCTTGGGAAACATTACGGGTGCAAGAAGTGTCGAAGACCGCGATCCCGAGTGGAGGATGCTCGACGTTGAAGAACATCCAAAGGAGGAAAGGCCCGCGAAAGCTCAGACGGGTTCAGTCAGTTTCTCGGCGGCAGTGGAGAGAAGAGCTCAAGCGACAGCCCGAGCAACGCAGCGTCCGCTCGCTACTCCTGTTACGATGCGCCTGAGCGTACCACCGGGCGAAATTGCAATTAGGCAAAAAGAATACCCGAGCCTGATGGCCTGCTTCGAAAGAGTCGGGTAAAAACTGCAAAACATAAGAGTCGTACGTCCTTCGAATATCAAGGGGTAAATGATCTTCTGCACAGGGAATGCATATTTAGTTCAGGAAGGCGGGTCCAACAGCTCGTGTTACCGAGAGATATGCGAGAGACCGTGCTACGCTTACGACATGACGCCATTCTGGCCGGACACCATGGTGCTCAAAAAACGGTGTCTAGAATTACCGACGAGTTCTTCTGGCCATGTGTCCAGAGTGACATTAAACGCTTTGTTCGCTCGTGTGACGTGTGCCAGCGCACATTTCCAAACGGAAGAGTTGGTCCTGTTGCTCTGGGCAAGACGCCAGCCATCGACCTTCCCTTTAAAAGAGTGGCTATTGGCATTGGATAAAGAATTTGTTCGTCGCACTGATGTACCAGACAGAGCACTAGCAACCGTACTTTTGCAAGAAGAGAATCACAGCTGTAGCTATCTAGGCTTATGTATCTTTTTGGTGTTGTTGTGGATGTTGTTGTTGGACTTATGTGATTTTACAAGGGAGTGTGTCGTGGACATCAACATGTTTACTAAGGACTCTGTACGGACAACGGCAGTCGTGTGTTAATGCTCCGAAAGTACAATTTGGTGTGCTGTGTTAGTGGTGTGCTTTTGGGTGTGTGTTGGACATCTGCGGTGTGGTGTGTGCTGGGTCCAGAATCGCCACAGAAGATAGTCGATTGACTGGATGGCTTGGAGATGAGGATGACATGAGCAGTTTTTCATGGAAAAACTCTTGAGAGAGTGGGCTCTTGCCACATATATTAAGGAGCCAAAATTGAATTTAATATGAAAGAGGTGTGAAGAAGACGACGACAAGGCTACGGGGACTATCAGCGAGGCTATAAAAGGGCGAGTGAGAGCGACGCACGGGGGGGAACAGCAGAGAAGCAGAGGCTCCGGCGGGTCAGGAACACATCGGCTGGAAGAGAGCGACCTCGGCTACTGCTCCGGTGAACTCGCGTTCTACGGCATCGCATCGTGGACTTCCTGCCGTGCTTGAGCCCGTTCCGGGGAGTCAACGGAGGACGCTACCACCTGCTACGGCGAGGGGTGTCTCCAGCGTTGTTGGCACCCATCCGGGTTGTGACCCCAACGCCAACAACACCGGCATCACCTGCACGGGCGCTTGGAGCGAGAGCTTATACGACACAGCCAGCGACGCCGCCAGCAACGCCAGCCCAAGCACGCCGAACGCCGCCTCGACGCCGGCTACGGGATCCATACAACGCCGCAGCTGCACCGAACCAACCGTGAGCACGAACGCCGACCGCTAATAGTAGAACGCCTGTATTAGACGCTGGTAGCAGTGTGTTCGGGTCGTGCGTATTTATAGTATTTGTGTCTTGTGTTAGTTTTGTTAGTTTTGTGTGCTAGTGTGTGCGTCACGTTGGGTGTATTAAGTGTGCGTTTGTGTGGGTACACCTGTCGCCTAAACCATTCTTTCGTCCGAGTGTTCTCCGGAGAGATCCGTGTCAAAGACGCAATATACTGAACACCCCCCAACCCAGGTACCCATCACCCGCTTGGATAATAGAATTCAAGACCTAACTGAGAATAAATTACAAATTATGATCGAGACGACAATTTAAACCATCTTAAAATCATTTACTGAAAACAAGCTAGAAAACCTTGAACCAGTTCTAATCAGGATGCAAGCGCAAGAGATTAGAATTGTCGCAAACTTCAGGAATTTTTAGATATTTCTCAAAACAAAAGGACAAAGCTGAAGGGTAAAATGGGAACTCGTCGCCTACTCAGCTCGCAACTATATCAAGAACCTGAAGTGGCACCACAGGATTAGGCCCATGTTTCTAATCCTCAACATTGCGCCCGAACCCAGACCTAAACTCACCATCCTACAATAGAACTGCATGGGACTAAAACAGAAGAGGGAAACATTACAACAATACATAGGCTCTCATGCCCATACGCCGGAAATGATAGTCCTGTAAGAGGTGAATATGGACGATAAGTTAAGGGGATACTCAACACATCAAATTCCTCGACATGCATCTTCGTACACAAACCTTGCAATGCAACCACTGTAGATCCTAATCTAGACAGCGACATTCAATATACCTTCATAAAGCTACTACCACAGCTCAGAAACAGCAAAGGCACCTATATACTCAATATATATAGGCACCCCACACAACACCACGTAGCCTCTTACGCGAGCGTCCTTGAAGCGTTAAGAAACCCCAAAAAGCTCTCTTAGCTATAGTTGGCGACTTTAATGGTTCTACCACCTTATGGGGATACCCGAGGGAAGACGCGAAAAGCGGACAATTAATATCCGCCTTTGCCTACACGACCCTGACCCTACTCACGGATCAGCAGCACTCGACGCGCGTCGGCACCAGCATGACGCGGGATACTTCCCCCGACCTCACGCTCGTCCGCAGTGACCGCAATTATGAGTGGCTCAATACAAAAGAGACCCAAGGCAGCGACCGCTACGTGCTGGAGACCATCTTCGAAAGCAATAAGCACAGCAAACCACGAGGGCAAGAGCCATAATCACAGACAGGGAGACATTCAGGAAGGACACCAAACTAGCTTCATCGGAACACGTAACCAGTTACGGAGATTGGGCGGCTTCAATTCTCGACCTTAAAGAACACACAAAAACTCTCGCCACCATGGAGGACCACGCAGCTATTGCCAACCACCTCCTACACTTTTGTGAAGCCAGACGTGGTCTTATAAATAGGTGGAAGAAACCAAGACACAATCAGAAACTCAGAATTGGAACAGCCAAGCTCACTAATCAAGTGGACCAATACGCATGGGACGTAGCTCGCAACAATTGGCTAACAAAGTGCGAGTCCCCTGAAGGTCGCCTAGACATGAAGGTTACGTAGAACCTTCTTCGATGCTTGATTGACTCTCTGAGAGCGAAAAGTGAACAACACAAAATTTGAATGGAGCCATACACAGCCTTCAGGGCACGGATCACGAACTCTTGTATGAACTATATCTGCACCGCGAGACCCACAACCCTGAAATAAGGCATACCGGGAGAAAGTGAACGAAGACCTAGAGACTTCACTTTAGAAGAAATCATAGCACCACTAGCAGATATGGGCTGAGGGACCGGCCCGGGAAATGACAAAATTACGGTCGAACTTCCGGCCAACCTCGCCACGGAGGCTCCGCAGCAACTCACGGATTAGAGAAGCGAATGCAGGTGAAGCAGCACCATTCCACAAGCATGAAATACAGCCAATGTACACTTTATCCTAAACGAGGCAAGAAAATCAGCATAGAAAATTTGCGCCCCATATCCCTGACGTCGTGCGCAGGCAAACTCAAGGAAAAGGCAATCCACGCGCGTATCTTCCAACTACCTTGAGGACAACGAGCTACTGCCACACACGATGTTTGGATTTAGCGCACACTTGTCCGCCTATGATGTGATTCTGCAACACAAACGCGAAGTCACTGATCCCGCACGCAGAAACAGTAACTGAGCGCTTTTAACCCTCGACCTCAAAGAAGCGTTTGACAACGTCAAGCACTGCACAATCCTTCACAACCTCCACATCAAAAACTGTGGCAAACGATTGTACTCGTACATCTGCGGTTTCCTTACGGACAGAACCGTCAACATCAGCAGTGGCACAAAAAAAACAATGCAAGTGAAGATGGGTGCAAGAGGCACTCTCCAGGAGACAGTACAATCTCCACTTCCCTTCGACATTTCACACCTAAATCCCCCGCCCCTTCTCAATCAGGTACACGGCATACGCCACGCACTGTAAGATGATATAACCATGTGAACAACCATGGGAAGTATGGAAATGATCGAAGAACAACTACAAATAGCGGCAACAATTATGCATGGGCGTGTGGACTAAGGTGCTCTCCCGAAGAGTCAGAGCTCAAATTCTTACGTCAACGCAAGACTCAGGACACCATCCGCATCCACGTTGAGAATTCACCCATATAAAAAGTTCCGACCCTCAAGAAACTTGGTCTGTACACAAATAACAATGGCAACAACCTCCTACACCCTCCAGAAACTCCGACTCGTGAGTTAGCAAGTCGTCAGGATGATCGCTAGGATAGAGCCACGGAAATCAGGAATGCGAGAAGATACTCAACTGGTGCAGGTTTGCGTCATAAGCTGCGTCATCTACGCAGTACCCTACCTCCGCCTCTAGAAGCTTGACATCAAGAAACTTGACGTCATAATCACAACAGCCTACAAGAAGATCCTAGGACTCCCTGCGGCGTCTAAAACACAATAGATGATCTCATAGAGGCACACCTCACGGCGCAGGTGGTACAGCTCTCCACTACTCGGACTGGCCGACAAGTCCTCAGTGATTTAAACATGAATTGTCCCCATCAGTTAGACACCAAAAACAACATCCCCGCCTAGTGCACAGGACAATTCAAGGCAGGTCCATTTCCAGGAATATGCACCCTGAATTTCACCAGTCAAGACGCCAAGCACGTGCCGAAGCTAAGAAAAGGCACTACGGTGGGCGCGATTGTGTGTTCTATGTCGATGCTGCGAGTCCAGAGGAGGGAATGACGGCCGCCGCGGTAGCGCACCAAAGTTAAACAGTGGATTGACTAGTACCGGATAGCCAGGACATACTGGCTGCGGAAGAAGTGGCGGTTGCTGTAACTGCAACACACACTACCTCGAAATACGTTCTTACAGATTCACTGACAGCGTATCGCCATTACCTTAGGGGCAGCACCGCACCGCTACCAGCTAAAATCCTGCAAGATAGCTACACCCGTGGCTGCACCTGTGGGTAGTTACACCCACACAAAAACACTTAATACGGGCACCAGGTCACCAGGGCATTCCAGGGAACGAGAGCGCACATGCCTCAGGCCGAGCATTTCACCTCCGGGAACCCAGTACGGATGCCGTGGAACCTCCTACCTCACTACTAACTTACACCGCCAAACTTCAGCACTTAAGATTATCCCGTCGAGTGCACCCTCCACCGGCTAAGACACTAGACAAAGGGGAGGAACCCCAAAAGCTACAGACGGGAGCTTACAGCTACCCACGAAGACTACACGCAATAGATCGGAGACATTTGACTCACAATGCAAATTCTGTGGGGGTGTTGGCCTGCTAATAAAATCAGGCGCCCACGATTAATAACCAGCCCGTGGGTGGGAGGTATCTCTTGCCAGCTCGGATGAAATGAGTTAAAAAGAACTCATCAAAAAAGCCTGGACAACAGCCTACGCAAATGGGGTTCCCGACTGAGAGCTCTCACCACCGCTAAAGCCTCCTAAACAATTTAATTAAAATATTTTCACCGCTACCACCCCCCCACGATTAGTTTTCGCCAAATGCTTGGCAGGTCGCACGTCACCTGCCCGAGCTCGTGCATTATCTTCAAGTGGGAATCACAACACGTATTTACACTAATGTTTCGAGTCATGCTCTCTGGCCGATTTCTTTCGACAGCCTTCCACCACTGAACAACGGAAGCAAGCAGCAGCAGCAACAACAACAGCAGCAGCAGCAGCAGAAGAAGAAGAACGGCGGCAACTCGCAGGTGAGCTGGCGGGACGGCCCTCCCAAATCGCTATATGCTCCGCACTCTAACACAAACGGAACACTAAACACACAAATCCAAAAACTATCAGAGGAAAACGCCAGTCTTAAGCGGGAATTGGAACAGTGCAGCGAAGAGATGAGGCAACTAAGAATACAGCTAGGAGAGATAATTAGAGAGAAACAAGAAATCAGGGCAGGTTTTGTACCAATAACGACACCAAAACAGATTGAGGAAGACTTACAACAGGATATAAGGCCGGACAGCCCAATAATGAAACTCATACAGAAGATGCGCAACGAGATACGCAACGAAATGCAGGGGATGCGTAGTGAAATGCGCAGCGAAATGCAGCAGACACAGCAGAAGGTAGCTATGCAAGAGCAGAGCTTCAGGAACTACGTTAAGAGTCAAACCACGCAGAGAACAACCAACGATGCGCGGGATAGGCTCTTTAACGAGCGCAGGTTCAGCACTGAAACCCCCAGCACGAGTAGCGCTAACCAAACATGGCTGAGCGAAATCAACAATTAGAGCTATGGCAATGGAACTGCAGAGGCTATGCACGCAAGCAAGGCCTCTTGCAGCAGTACATATATTCCAGGGGAACCACACCAGATATTATTTTACTACAGGAAACAAACAACACGACGCCAAAACTCAGAGGGTACACATGTCAAGAGGGCAGCCGCATTGCAACCTTAATTAGTAACAAGGTGGTGGCCATAGAACACAAACAGATAGAGGACACAAACATAGATCACATAATCACAGAGATAATTCCCAAAAAGAAAGCGAAAGCCAAAAGCACCCTAATAGTTAACCTATATTGTCCGCCGAGGCAAACAAATGGCGACTTCCTCAGGCTCTTTGCGGAGGCGAAGGGACTAGCAGGGCAAAACACCCTTCTCATAGCAGGCGATTTCAACGCCAAAAGCCCAAGATGGGGCTACGCCAGAGATGACAAGAAGGGGCGTGGCATCTGCTTAGCGGCAGAGAGCACAGGGTGCGACCTCCTAACCGACGAGAGCCAGCCAACCAGACAAGGCTACAGCGTGAGCCCAGATACGAGCCCGGACCTCACCTTCGTAAGAGGCAACAAGCAGGTAGAATGGGAAAACCTTCTCGAGAACCTGGGTAGCGACCACTACATAGTCAGAACCTGCATAGTGGCCGGGGGGGTCAAAAGGAAGATTGGCACGGCACGAATCACGGATTGAGACGCTTTCAGGGTGCAATGCACGCAGCTGGAGGGCGAAATCGAATCCGTAGAGATGTGGAGTCAAAAGCTTCGGCAAATCCAGGAGGGATACAGGAAAGCTGTGGATAGAACAGAGCAAACACCGGAAGTAGATGAAAGGCTCATCGGGCTATGGGAGGCAAGACGAGGGCTTACCAAGCGCTGGAACAGGCAGAAGCTAAATTGAAAGCTTAAAAGGAAAATCGCTGAGATAACTGAAAAAGCAGAGCAATATGCAATACAACTGGCAAGGCAGGGCTGGCAGCAGTTCAGTAAATCGCTGAATGGCACGCTAGGCACGGCTAGGACGTGGCAGATTCTCCGAGCCCTCATGGACCCAACCCAAAGCAAAACCGAAGGCAGCAAGTCGCTACAGAGACTGGTACATCAATATGATGGAACCGAGGAACAGCTGCTACAGGAAGTTAGGATAAAATGCTACGGGAAGGATCAGATAGAAAGCTACAAAGAAGAATACAAAGGTGAAGAGAATCTAAACATGGACAGGCCTATCACCAAGGAAGAGGTAATCGAGGCGGTAAGAGCGGCCACAAAGAACACGGAAACGGGAGCAGACAAAATCAGCAGCTCACTAATCAGGAATCTCAGCCACAACGCCATTGACCAGCTAGTGGTGTACCTCAATAAGCTTTGGCAATCCAGCATGGTTCCGGCAGAGTGGAAGCACGCAATGGTGGTTATGATACCAAAGCCAGGCAAAAAGCTATCGATCGAAAACCTCAGACCCATTTCCTTAACATCATGTCTAGGTAAGCTCTACGAGAGGGTAATCACCAAAAGGATTCAAACACATCTGGAAGGAGGAAGGTTATACCCGGATAGCATGTACGGTTTTCGAGCGAACCTGTCCACCCAAGACATCCTAATACAGCTTAAGGAGGAGGTTCTAGCCACGATGCCAAAAGCAGGGGAAAACGTGGTCATGGCCCTCGATATAAAAGAGGCCTTCGACACGTCAGCCACAACGCCATCATGGAGGGAATCAATAACACCAACTGCGGAAGAAGAGTCCATAATTATGTCAGGGCCTTCTTAAGCGATAGAACTGCGACAGTCGGGCTTGGAGACCTTAGAAGCGACCCTTTCGGCACACCATGCAAGGGCACTCCCCAGGGATCGGTCATCTCACCGATATTATTCAACGTTGCGATGATCGGGCTTGCGCGGCAACTCGAGAGGATACCAGGGATAAAACACGCGATGTATGCCGACGTTGTCACGGTATGGGTCACCCAGGGCTCTCTGGGGGAGAAGGAGGACAGACTACAGGAAGCAGCCGCGTGCGTGGAGAAGTACACCAGAGAAAGAGGCCTCAGATGCTCAACCGAGAAATCGGAGCTGCTGAGAGTCGGAAGACATCCCACTAAAGCGGAGCTGGAAGTCTACCTGGAAGGGCAGAGGATCCCAGAGAAAGACATGATAAGGGTGCTAGGTATGTGGCTGCAAAGAAGCAGGAAATGCAGCCACACCATCAGCCTAATAAGTAAAGCAGCAGAGCAGGTAGGAAGAATGATCAGCAGAGTCTCGCATAGGCGGTACGGCATGAAAGAGGAAGACACGCTCAGACTCGTGAGCAGCCTGATAGTCAGCCGAGTCACCTATTCACTGCCCTACCAGATACCAACCAAAGCCGACATGGAACAGATAGATGTAATATTAAGGAAGGCATATAAGACCGCCCTGCATCTACCTAGGAACACACCGAACGAGAAACTACTCCAGCTAGGGATTAGTAACACCTTCCAAGAGCTGAGGGAGGCCCAAATCAGGGCACAGTATACGAGACTCCGAGGCACGCCAACAGGCCGGGAACTGCTGAAAAGAATAGGGGTGGAAACACAAGAGCGCCTTGACAGGTACAGGGACGTCCCGGATGGAATTAGAAAAGCCATTCGGGTCGCACCCCTGCCCAGGAACATGGATCCGAACCTGCACGAAGGAAGACGGAAAGCAAGAGCCGAGTATATCGAGCGAGGCTTAGCCAATCTGGAAAACACGGTCTTCACGGACGCGGCGCTGTACCTGATGGATAGGAAGCGCACGGCCGCGGCTGTAGTAGTCGACCACCAGGGAGAACTGATCACCTGTGCAGCGGCAGAGGCTGCGGACGCAACAGAAGCCGAGGAGGTTGCCATAGCTCTAGCGGTCGCTTGCGGCTCCCAGGGAAACAAATCTCTAAACATACTTACAGACTCGAAAGAGGCATGTAGGAACTACACTAGGGGAAGGATAGGTGCCGCAGCCATGAACATACTCAGAAAAGCGCGTGTCTCAGACACAAAACACATACACAGCCTGGTTTGGATACCCGGACATGCAGGTATTAAGGGAAATGAAAGAGCGGACGGCCATGCTCGAGCGATGAGTTTCCGAGCGGGATTACCGGACGACTTTTGCACCCGAGCCTGCGACGGGGGGTATGCAGAGCACCTGGCCCTATACAGGGGCTTAAGGTATAAATATCCTCCGCCACACAAGGCACTAACAAAGGAAGAGGCTACCGGGTGGCGCAGACTGCAGACGGGTATTTTTCCAAATTTACACATACTAAACAAGATGTTTCCGACACAATACAGAGCCACATGCCCGTGGTGCGGGGCGGTACCAACGCTGTACCACATCACATGGGAGTGTGAGCGAAACATAAAATTCCACCAACACAAACACACAAGTGCGGAGCAATGGGAGAGCCGGCTCGTCAGCAGCGAGCTCACGGTCCAAAGGACCCTGGTGCAGCACGCTTACGAGGCAGCGCGGCTCAGCGGAGCCCTGGAATGAGGGCCCGACCTTGCGAAGACGGGATCCGGGATCGCCTGATATGAAGACGACGCGGATCCTGCTGCCGCCGAACTACGCAAATGTTCAATAAAAGTTTTTCACTCACTCGACATCCTTGCTGTCTGGCAACCACACTATAGCAGGGCCACTGTGGGCATTCCAAGCAGCTTCTGTGCGCACTCCTGACATCCGTGGCCATCACTTCAATTTTATCGCTTCATGTATCTTGCCTTGTCATGACGCTGGCTACTAAACAGACCTTAAGGACAACGTTTTCCGCTTTGTAATCTTCTATGGGAATGAGCTGTAAAAAGTCGCCGCAGGATAGTTGATACTCGGGTCCGTATTTCGGTAGCCGAAGATAACACTCAACGTTCTTGTTGCAATATTCCCACTTGAGATAATTTTTGAACTAAGAAAATAGGCACGTGATACATCATTTTCTTTTTGACAGCGGTTCTTTTACGAATCTGCAATACTTTTCATCTGGCCAAACGAATGAATATTTCCGCAAAATATTTCCGCATTTTTAGAGATCCCCTGAGCGCATGAAGAGTCTGATAAAAGCACGCGAAGCAACAAAACAGCGAAACTCCAACGGCGAAGTGAATTGCAGGCAAATTTAGCGGATATTTTTTCGAGGACTCATAACCCGGAACACATCTTTTCACCTACCTGCCTGCCAGGGAATCTTGTCCATAGGTACAGGAAGGGGGCTATCACCAGAACGGTGAAATTGATGCCGTTTACTCATGAAAGGGTCAAGTATAGGTTCTCGAAAGGGTTAAATGAACCGAGATATTTGCCGACTTCTTTACCCCGTGGTATATATTATGTTGTGAGAGAGAGAGAAGAACTTTACTGGTGGAGAGGAACTCATGGGTCCCCGCACGACCCAACTGCAGTCAAGTGTTTATGTCCCTGAGCTCTATAACACTGGCAGCACGGCCGATGGCGATGGTCGACACGGCCGGGTTCTCCGAGCGCAGCAGGGCCTCCCACTCCTCCCAGGTCTTGAGGTCGTCTAGGCCGCACGAAGGATGGTCCGCCTGGCAGACGGAGAGGGTGTGGATGGAAGAGTAAAAGGGTTCTGGGCACAAGGTGCAGGCAGGAGTGGAAAAGGAAGGATGATAGTGAATTAGGGTCAGGGGTTAGGGGAGTGTGCATTTCTGTAGTCTGCCAGTGTTGCGTGTTTGTTATCTACGGAGAGGGGGGAGTAGAGTTTGGCGCGAGGCTGTGTACCCTGCGTCATCTCGCTTAACGAGTGCATTCGCTCCCTCGCGAATCCCCGATCCGAGGTCTTCTGAGCCCGGTTTAATAACCTCATGCTGAAAGGTTGTTTTTACTGCCAGTAGAGGACGCGTGCTGTAGCTAGAAGACGTAATAGATACGTAATATTTATCCCGCTCTATATTGGACGCGCAAAGCCAAATAGCTGATGCGTAGCATTTATGTTCTCTTAGCGTTTACGCTAAGTAAAGGCATCAAATCGAAATAAACTAAACAACCGAAGATTACAGAATGGGACAAATTCTTACAGAGCATAGAAAACGAGTTTATTTGCGATCATCATCGACATCGACTAGTGTCCGAAAAACTAAGAAAATACGCGGAAAATGCATCCAACAACCTAAAAGACGAAGATGCACCGCGAAATGAAGACTGTATAGTAATAAACATGTGAAACAGAAAAGGAGACCTGCAAAAGAGGCTCAGAGCCCAGCGATGGAACCGTAATAACAGATGAGTACTAACTAGAGACATTAAAGACAAAGAAACGTACGCAATAAAAATAAATGAAGAAAACTGCTGCAGTAGATGCCATGATATAGGAAAAGGCATGAGCCTATCTAAGACATGGAATATCCTCAGGCACCAAATGGATCCCGAAAAATTTAAAACGCAAGCAAACAAAAATGATATCAAAGCAAGACATGATTTAGAATTTACAGATAGGCAGCGAATTTAAAAATTAATTTAGGCATACGTAGACCAAGGAGAAGCCGAAACACAATCAAATTACACGGGCACACCCAAAATAGGCCTAGATGGCCCTATCATGGAAATCGAGGAGCGAGCATAGATAGTCGGCCCAAAAACGAAATGTTCTCCTGGACCAGATGGGATCACAAACACGATCCTCAGAAACCTCGACGACGCATCAATCTCGGCGTCAACAGAATGCATGAACAAGGTATGGTATAATGGGAGCCTTCCGCAAGCGTGGAAAAAGGCAATCGTAGTCCTCAAACCTAAACCTGGCGTACCTACCTGAACGCAAATTGAAAAACCTAAGACCCATCTCGTTAACCTCATGCGTGGGCAAACTTATGAAACGCGTTGTACAGATGAGACTAATCAAACAAATGGAAAGAGAGGACCTCTGGCCACAGGAAATGGTAGGTTTCAGACTGGGCTTTTGCACACAAGATGTTATGCTCTGTCTTAACACGACATTCTCGATCAAAGCACCAATGACACGAACGCCACCTTAGTCCTACTCCTAATAAAAGCCTTTGATAACGTTAAACACGAAGCAGTACTCGCCGGACCACGTTTCAAAGGATATTACATTACGTTTCTCGAGACGAGCGGCGCGCTGTTCTTGTCTTTCTTCATATAGCAAACCAAACAGCTAACGCTCGTTACTTCAACGTCTTCCAGTCGGTGGCGGCTTATTTCATCTATCACCTGAGAAAAAAGAACGACGTACAATAAAAATTACGGCAGAAAACACTCTCGGGCCGAGAGTATAAGAAATAAGAATCCTGGGAATATTTATTCAAGCCAATGGACAAAACGCAAACACTATTGGCGGATTAGAAAACTACGTGGCACAAGTCACGGGCATATTCAGAAGAGTGTCGGTCATAGGCCACGGCCTCAAAGATCGAACATCACTAGTCGCATTTGGTTCGCCGCACACTTTAAACACATTAAGGAAACGTCATGCACCGACGGAAATGCGTGAAGCAAACACTAGGACTCCCCATATCCACTTCTGCGGAAAACCTGTAAGGAATGGGAATCACAATAGATGGCAGAAACAAACTCAGTCCGTAAGAATCGCGCAGCTAGAAAGACTGAGCCAGAAAAAACGGGCAGAAACATCGTAGGGTAGATAGGCCTCTAACAAGATAGAGGCCGACACGAAAAAACACACTTTCCTAGACACGAGGAAGTATTTATTGATCCCACCTGTACAGAGAAACACGCACCCGATACACAACAATGCACGCAGAGAACAAAGAGCAAAAACCATCGCAAAAATATGGAAAACAAGACAACCGAGGAAGTAACATATGTCGACGCGTCAGGCGGAAAACATGGAGTGGCATTATCAGCACTGGAAGATGGGCACGGTACACCCAAAATTACGGCCTTATCACAGACCCGAGACATAATAATAATAATTGGTTTTTGGGGAAAGGAAATGGCGCAGTATCTGTCTCATATACCTTTGGACACCTGAACTGCGCCGTAAGGGAAGGAAAAAAGGAGGGAGTCAAAGACGAAAGGAAGAAGAGGTGCCGTAGTGGAGCGCTCCGGAATAATTTCGGCCACCTGGGGATCTTTTATGTGCACTGACATCGCACAGCACACGGGTGCCTTAGCGTTTTTCCTCCACAAAAACGCAGCCGCCGCGGTCGGGTTCGAACCCGGGAACTCCGGATCAGTAGTCGAGCGCCTTAACCACTGAGCCACCGCGGCGGGGCCCGAGACATAATTGCGGCCGAGGAATTTGCAATAGTGGTCACCTGCGTTGGCACCCGATCATACATTCTAATTAGGGACAGCAAAATAGCAGTTTAGATTTTTGCGAAAGGTGGAATTTTTCAGGAAGCCAGATGCATCCTCTCAACAAACCTAATTTATCGAAAAATATCTTTCGTATATGGATACCTGCGCACAAATCTGTCCCTGGCATAAAGGCTGTACACACACCCGCCCAACATCTCGACCACCGAGCTGCCGTAGAACATCCCGGATGCAAGGGTATGAAAAAATGCATCATTATATATCACGAACTTACAGATCATGTATATTATATAGAAGGATATTTCCACCCCTAGAAGGTCTCTCTAGATTAATGAGGCGCGCATTTCGAGGCGGTTACAAGCTGGAAATCGCATCACCCGGTCTGGGTCTACCTGACAAAGACCGGGGAGGAAAAAGATTAAAAATAGAACAAGTGTGGTGAAAGGGGCACTCTTCATCACATAATGTAGTCATGCGCCGATTCTCTGGGCGCCGACCTATATATCAACACTAGAGAAGCCTTGGAAGTTGCGCTGCGGACGACTCCGCCACCCAGTACCAATCTACCCGCCTAACGGCTGAGGCTGTCAAGAAGGAATGCATCTTCACTTAGTCTGCGCAGCGTCCCCTACCCACGTCCCGTGCCTGCGAGCCAGTACCAGGGATTCGGTGGCTCTTTCTCGGTGGACAATAAAATTTTCATTCGTTCGTTCATTCATTCATTCAGGTTATGTCTTCCGTAACGCGTACAGGTTTTGCCTTAGGGATTCGAACTGAAAGACAACCAAAAAAAACGCCGAAATGAATTTACAACACCTTGTTTTATCTGAATAACGTGATATCCATAGCTTGCACGCCGCACATTGCTGGCATTGAGTAGGAGCTAGAGTCAGTCAAGCAGGCAGTTAGTTAACTAAGCACGGAAAAGGGGCACGTTGAAACTATTCCACCGTTCTATTAGTTTATGTAGTACGTATTTGTGAACTGCGCCGCTGCCCTGCACGATTGTGCAGAGCGCTGCATCTCCATTACATCGTCGTCTCCTGTCGTGAGGCTGTTTGTTCAGTGACCACCACCTCAGAGCAGCGTTTAGTTGACTAGGTCTCCCTTCCACCTGAGTGCATTGACGTGGAACCATAAAGAAGCCTAAAGTCGACATTGAAAATTGGTTTTGGGGAAACGAACGCAACAACAGTCACCTCTCGGTGGACACCCGAAGAGCGCCTTAAGGAAAGAGAGGAAGGTGGGAATACAAGAAAGAGCGAGCAAAAGAGGTCCCGTAGAAGAGTTCTTCGGTATAATTTCGACCACCTGAGGATCTTTAACGGGCACTAACATCGCACAGCACACGCGCGCCTTTTGAAGCGAAAAGCTTCACTACGCCAGCTTTTCGAGCCGTGAGCGGGGCCGGAAGATTGACCTTGATAGTAGCTAGAGGTCAAACAAGGAAATAATGCCTGTTTCACATATCACAGCGGACACCCGAACCGCGCGTGTAAGGGATGAAAAAAAAATAATTGCTTTCAAGGAATGAAAATTACCCCGATCTTCCATATCTCGGTGGACACCCGAATGACGCAGTAAGGGAAAAAAAGTGAAATAAAGTTGATGAAACAATAAGTGAGATATCATTGATGTATACTAAGAACAGGAGTGGCCCCTAGACTGATTCTTGAGAGACACCTGATGTCACTTTAACACAATCTGAGGCCTTTCCATACAGAAATACACGTTGGCGGCTGTTAGACAAATAGTGCTCGATCAACGGTATTACAGCTGTGTTTAAGTTTAACATTGTTAATTCATAGATTATTAGTGGGTGCGACACAGTGTGAAACGCTTACCAAAAATCCAAAAATGTGGTCTATCTAACCCCGTCGTCAACTTCAGATGCAAATTCATGATAAAATTCTACAAGTTGTGTAGAGCTAGACAGGTCTTTGTAGAACCCATGTTGTTCTCTTAATAATAAGTCGTTTTTTACCTAGTGATTCATTAGACCTGTGTACAAAATGTGTTCGAGGATTTTGCATGAAATTGATGTTGGAGCAATAGGCATGTAATTCGAGACATCCTTTCTTGATCCGCCTCTATGAACTGGGACAACTTAAGCTATCTTCCAGTCATCGGTTAAGAAGCCTGTATCTAAAGATTTTGTATAAATAAGATATAAATATTGTGAAATAGGATGCGCACAGCTCTTTAGTAAACGGGGTGATATGCCGTCCGGACCGCATGCCGTTGTTTTTGTCTATATTCTGTGGTAGCGCTACTATTTCTCTTACACTTATTTCAACTGGTTGCATCAACGTTGCATAACATGTGCATTGTCGCTGAATACTATTCTCCTTAGGCGAGAAAACATATTGAAAGTAGCTATTAAAACAAGTTGCTTTTTCAGTGTCATCTGATATGATCTGACAGGTTCAAGTGATATCCCCTATTCCAGTGGAGTATGGCCCGCACTCCCTTATGTAGTGTCAAAAAAGTTAATAATTTTTGTTCATTGTAACATCTTGCATTTTAAAATACTGTTCTTTCGCCCTTTTAGGTTTTAACTAGTGATTGCGAATTAGTTCAAGCAATCTTCCAAAGCGATCGTAACTCTGTTCTCTTACATCCGAAATACGCGCACCTTCTTTATCGTATCATTCGGACATTACTGGACGTCACCCGTGGCTTTTTACGCTTTTTCAGCCTATACTTTTCTTTACTTGGCACGCATGCATCCCTAAGTTCGAAAGTTTAATCGCAAATAAATGCCATAATTCGTTCACATCACACTCATCAAAAAATCACTCAAAAACTGGCAAGTGATCTAGTAGTTTTTTGGAAACTTAATGAAGTCACCTATGTCGTCAAAGAAGACACGCCTCGATTTACATTTGTTTTCTCTAATATGCTGAGCTTTTATATATGCAATGACCGCATGATGATCACTCATGACCGGAACAACATGGAAAACATTAACGCTATCCGGAGAGTACGAAACGAAAAGATTTAAAACACTGCTATCCTTAGTTGGTTCCTGAACATACTGTAATATGTCAGAAGTATCTATGATCTTCAATTCTGTATTCATGGCAGTACCTGTTGAGCTAACACAAATGACATCACACCAATGCAAATCCGGCAAATTTAAATCGCCTGCGAGGAATAGAGATTCTCCCAAAACCTCGGAGATAATATCGTAAAGTGACTGCAACGTGCTCATATCGAACCAGGGTGGGCGGTAAAATGATCCGATAGCGTATGACGAGCTGTCATCTAGCGTAAGTGTACACCGCATTGATTCAGTGTTGTCGGAATAGATGTCTAGTAACGGCGGTCTTAGCAGAAAGACTCCCTCGCCAAAGCGGGACCTGCTTTTACGATAAGCAATGAATTCTTTGAGGAATACCTCACTGTCATGGCTTGATGCATCTAAGCATAATTCCGTACCAAAAGCTACGTCGGTACTTACGGACTCAAGGAGACTGGCAAACCCACCAATTTTTTTTCTATGCTTCTGCAATTCATCACTACAACTTAGTCCCTTCGGAGGCCTTTTTTTATCACTGGGGCGTCATCGTCCCACGAAGGAAAGAACCACCTGTTTTTCTTTGTCCCAAGCAAAATCCTTTCCATCAATGAGAAGTTTGTCGCAGTTTAACTTAATCTTACTTTTTTCTGTTCCTTGAAGTTTTGCGTATTCCCACAATCGCTTCCGCACATTTCTCGTCGCTGGTGAGTAAACTTTATTCACGCTATACGACGAACCCTTAAAAATTTTTCGCTATACCCAAAACTTACTGTTTTTTTAAATGAAGTGAAATTTACAGTTATAGGACGACTACTTTCACCACTGTAACGACCGACACGGTGCGTCCTTTGCACAGTTGTAAGTTTAATTCCTAGCTCTGACTGACAGATGCTTTTGACAACGTTTTTGACTAAGATCAGCATTCCTGCTCTGCAAATGCTTTACATGTTGTGTTAGGTGTTTAATTTCATTTCCCTGCTCTATGACCAATTTATCAAGCGCTTCAATGTGTCCACTAGCTTTATCAAGTTTACAGCTTATATATATATATACATTGGCGTCGTGCATCGCCATCCATGTATCAATCGTATCCAACTTAGCCATGATAGCTGCCTGACCGCTTTGTAAACTCTTGAGCAGTTCCGTCTCGCTTGTAGTGAGAGGACCAGGATTAAGCTGAATATCTCCGGAAAGTAGTAGTAGCAGTACTAGATACAGCACCCGATTCAAAATCAAGCGAAAACGCTAGAGACGTACAGAGCCATGTACATTTTTACTAGAACAAACAATCGCACTTGGTGTGGGGGGAGCCGGCAACACGTGCAAAGGTTTACGTATAATATTAGAATAGCCAGAACCAATTTCCATGTGCAACAGTAGCATAAGGTGCAAGTCGGCCGGCGTGCCGGCTCCAAATCTCACGTACCCAAAGCGCAGCGGGTTTGTGTAGATTTCCACATCGTCACGTGTCTCCAGTTGCTCAAAGATTGGTGGGCCACTGTCAATGTAGTCAGTGTCCGGCTGAAGCTTGGAAACGTTGATTTCTGGTGATCCACTTTTGTCGGTGCTGGTCATCGCGTTTCATCAACGTGCGGCCATTGAAAATGGCTCTACTTAAGTTTACCGTTACGTAATGGGACTACTTACGTTTTTCAAGTGCGCATCAGTCTGCAAATGGAAGCCGAATTGACCACAATAGCTGCCACTCGAGCGCGCTGTATCCCATAGCAACAATGGGTCCGTAGCGAATCACTTAATGCCTATAATTTTTATCCGTTATATATGTGCCAGTATAGCGGCCATCGAAAAACGACAACACCCCAGTAACCGCATTCTACATAGTAAACGGTGCCCACATGTTTGACGCAGATTGTTGGAAATGGTGCACGTGCAAGATTAGAAAAATGAAATTAGAATTTGCTTTTTGGGGAAAGGAAATGGCGCAGTGTGTGTCTCATATATCGGAGGACATCTTAGCCGCATAGTAAGGTGAGGATAAAAAGGAAGGACTGAAAGGGAAAGGAAGAAATTGGTGCCCTATTGGAGGGCTCCGGAATAATTTTCACCACCTGGGCCCTCCATCGAAAGACGGCCACCACGGTCGGGTTTGAAGCCGGGCACTCCGGATCAGTAGTGCCGGGTTCGAACGCGACTTTAATGGCCGCCATATGGCACCTATATGACTGATATAACTGATATATATGTATATATATAACCTGTACAGGCGGAGGAAGGAGCCGCCATCGCACTTGCGCTTGCCCACTCCACCATTCACAAAAAGATAACCGAAATTTGCACAGATTCCCAGGCCGCATAGCGGCACTACCTAAAGGGCTTGGCGACGCCGGACACACACCGTATTCTTGCCACAGCCACCTCTGTCGACCGAACGGTTACTCTGTCGCGGGTCTCTCGGCATGCCTCGATTCCGGGGAAATGAGCGCGTTCATGCGCTGGCCCGAGAACTGACCTCCCGGAACCCGGACGATCAGGCACCCAACCCTACGCAATTGGCCCCATCAGTCCTTTATACATATCATCAAATCACCGCATTCTACAAACTCAGCCGCATGACATTACCACCACCCCACAGTACTTTGTCGCCCTTATCCAGCGCCACATGGCGACAATCACAGACGGGCTGCTTTATTTCACCCTACCGTCTCTCATGCTTTCAACCCACCTTTCCTCCTCATTGTAACAACTGTGGCGTTCCCAGATCCACACTTTTTCACTACCTTTGGGAATGTCCTTCCCCACAGGCAGTACCCCCATCCCCAATCCCACTCATTCTTCCTGGGAGGCTGCTGTACGGACCGTTCAGCCCGCCGGCCAGAAATGGCTGGTGGATCGGGCCTTATGTGAGGCACAAACCCGTGGACTCCTGGACCTGTAGGAGACAACCCCGGAAGTTTTTTTCATTCTTTTTTTTCTAAGAAATGTTTTCATCCATCCATCCAACTAATCAAAAGTGTAGGCAATAATTGAGGTAGCACGTGCTCACTGTTGCTATGTGATACACCATGTGGTCGAAACTATTTCGAAGACCTTCACTGCGGCACCTCTCCCTTCCTTCTTTCACTCCCTCCTTTATCCTTTCATTAAAGGGACAGTGAGGAGAACTCTATAATAATTGGCTTTTTGGGGAAAGGAGATGGCGCAGTATCTGTCTCATATATCGTTGGACACCTGAACCGCGCCGTAAGGAAAGAGATAAGAGAGGGAGTGAAATCAAATTTGTTTTTGGTAGCAAAATCTGATGTTTCGTCATTTCATGGCTTTGTTGTCGCTTGTCCGGGAGCGACAGACGTGTTATTTCAATAGGAATTTGGATTCGAAGCTGAAAAAGTTTTCCCGCCGCTCCGATTCAAACTCGAGAACTATTATGACGTCACGGCGCACTCTTATGTCGTCATAGGACAGAGTGATGTGAAACGTGACGTGCACGCAGACTCCGTGATTTCTGCGGCTAGCGGTGTGATGTAGCAGCAGCCGAAATGAAATCTACTGCCACCGCACATTGAAGGCATCTATCGGGGGTCGCTACCGTCGCTTCGTCTACGTTTGCACCGGCGTCTTGCCAGCGTTACGATGGATCCCGTTCCCGAACACGACAACGAAGTTCTCGCAAAAACTCCGGCCTGCATTTCAGCGACCTCAGACCCACAAAGCGTGCGATGATTTTGAGGAAGCACGGTTCGGTTAGGCGCCAGCGTGTCGTTTCCCCCTTCCGCCGTGAGCAGCCGTTGCAAATTGAATATCAACCCCAGTGCGGGGAGTCGCGAGGTGCCAGGACATGGCCGGCGCGTCGCGCCCACCGGAGGCTGGCCAGGGCTTTGGGGCCAACGGAGTGTGATTCCTTGAACGAAGCGGTTGCACTGTGTAAAAGGCGGCGTCGAGGTCTCTCACTGTGGCAAGGGACAGGTTATTTATTTTTTGCCACAAAAAACAGATGGGTGCTGAAGGGCTCTCGCGTTTAAAGTTGGTGGCTTGAAAGCAAAGCCGACGCACGACTCTTCAACGGCTTCCACGCGTTTCAGGAGATACGGGGCCCATTGGATCGGGCTCTCTTTCCCACTTGTATGTAGCTTCAGATGTCTACTGTGAATGGACTAAATTAGTCCAGAGCTTGAAAAGAACAGTTCCGCCCACATGCCGAAGCTATTGAATGACGTCACAACGCGCACCTCGCCGCGGAGCCGAATCGGTCTGGCCGGGCCGGCGGAGGCTAGCGCACTCTGCGCGAAAGAGACACATGCTTTAAGTCTTCGCCAGTGCGGTCAGAGTGCGACGAAACCGCCGAACACGTCGGTGGTCAAGCGCAGTTGGAGTATAGGGGGTCTCACTTTGGCTGACGTGATGTTGCCGTGCAGCGCGCGGGCGGGTTACGCCGGAGCATAAACGCGCCTTAACAGAGCCTGCGCTTAACCGCTAACCAACGTATTCGGTGGTGGCATCTAAAGAAACCACTGAAACCCCCCGCCCACTTACTGAATAGAAAAAAAGCCTGTGCCGAGGCTCGGAATCCAACCAGAGCCTTTGAGGCGGAGACGCTACCACTCCGCCACGAAGGGTCACGGTTTAACCATGAATAAAGGCGCATGTATAAGGCATTTTTCAGAATGCAGAAGTCCCCGCGCTTTCGCTACGTATATCGTTGCCTAACAGAGCTAGTCCATTAGCAATTTTTCTTAACTGGCTGTACCTGATCTCCCTTCTCTAATAAACGATTTCCGTTAAGTAGTTCGAAGTTGACTGGCATAGCCGGGAATGTTTTGCTAGGAGAGCGTGCGAAGACACAAGTGCTGTTTATACTGTGAACAGTTCGAAGTTGACTGGCATAGCCGGGAATGTTTTGCTGGTAGAGCGTGCGAAGACACAAGTGCTGTTTATACTGTGAACAGCCTTGTAGGATCGCCGACCATCGTTCCTTCATAGTTTTTCCTTGACCGTGGCAATCAATAGTCTCCTTCAAAGGTTAACTAGCCCCTGAAGCAGCACTTGGAGTTCCTATGCTGTTCGGCGCTTGTAAATCGAGGCGCGTCAAAAACAAAACCACGGGGCGCGCAAAAGTTCATAGACGCAAAACGCCATAACAAATCGGAACTCTCCTGGCCGCCTGTGGCGCCGCTAAGCATAGGTTTCTTTGCTTCCAACATTCAAGTTGCCTTTTGTCTGTCTTCCTTGTGTGATAAAAGTGCAATGTCGGTTTTAAAACAAAACTTTCTTCAATATTGAACAGCGAAACCTTACTTTTTCAGCCTCAGCGATTCTCGGCGTCCATATAGTAAAAGATTACTACGTGGAGAATGAGATCATTAAGCGACGTGTGCTGTGTGATGTCAGTGCACGTTAAAGATCCCCAGGTGGTCGAAATTATTCCGGAGCCCTCCACTACGGCACGTCTTCTTCCTTTCTTCTTTCACTCCCTCCTTTATCCCTTCCTTGACGGCGCGGTTCAGGTGTCCAACGATATATGAGACAGATACTGCGCCATTTCCTTTCCCCCAAAATGAATTATTAATATTATTGACGTAATAATAATAATAATAATAATAATAATTTTTTTGGGGGGAAAGGAAATGGCGCAGTATCTGCCAAAGATATATGAGACAGATACTGCGCCATTTCCTTCCCCCAAAAAACCAATATTATTATTATTATTATTATTACGTTCATATAGGAAGGAAAATTCCTTCCAGGTGGCGTCTCTTGTCCTATGACGTAATCACGCTTGTACCTGCGAGATTGGTCTGTGGCGGCGATACATGTATTTTGGTTCTTGCTATTTTCTACCTTACAAGCGCTTTGTTTTCAGTAAGAGTGGTGTTTTTGTGGTCAGAACCTGGTATTCTGTCGACACAAGCGGACATCAACCTCTCCTTAGTGTCCCTTTAAAGCGCAGTTCGATGAGCACCAAGATACGTGAGACAGTTACTGCACCATTTATTTTTCTGAAACACCAATTTTCATTGTCGGATGACTTCGCCTTTTCCCGAGGATAAAATTAATAATGAAACGAAGCCCATTATATGTTTGAGATTCGCAACGACGAACTTTCTGCCCCGGGTTCGCCACTGCTGAACCTAATGTCGAGCGATATCTTCGGTGATGTAGACAGAAAGCTTGTTTCAATGTATTATTTTCCAAGGGCTCCTCTCCTTGAAACCTCAGACACTATGACCTGAACAGCATTTCAGACAGCACTACAGCTACCCCTAAATACCTCAACCAAAAAGATCTAGCTAGGCCCAACGAACACGATAGCTGAGCTTATCTATGCCGACCGACAGGCACAATACATAGTCTCGCGAGAACCACCACCGGCTGACACCCCGGATCTCACAAAGCTCCAGGCCTCCCACCACATTCACCGCGAGCTACTTATTAAACTTTTCCCCCAAAACATGCACCCTACCTACCAAGAAAGCCGCAGCAGAGCTAGCGCACGGGTGCTCCACAAACACAATGGCACGGAGCCGTGTGTCGTGTGGATGGATGCCGCATGCACAGACGAGGACGCGATTGTAGCCATCACAAACCCCTCCCTCGAACAGAATGCCACCCTTGACATATCTCCAACTGCCACTTCGGAGAAGACTGAAGAGGCCGCCATTGCCCTAGCCATCACGCACACTGAGGCCCGGTGTATACTGTCAGACTCTAAACCTGCCACATTAAAGTTTGCTCGCGGGAGTGTTCACGTCCCTACATTGTAAAAAGGAAGGAAAAGATTTTTGCTAGCCCCGGCATCTGCCATCGATACTGAAGCACCTGAGCGGGGGCAGCGGAAATAAAGGACAGCAGGCAGAATGGAGAAATGAAATGAAAGAGGTGAGGGGACAGGAATAGAGGACAGGGGGAGAAGTAATATGTACAAACTATTTACACAATAAGTAATGTGTCCAGGTTGTGCGCGTGATTAGTTCATTTAAGAGGAATTAAATCACACACGCTCACAGCACTGTGTAGGTTACAACTGGAGTGGGGCGTCCAGTTACTAATCGTTCAAGGTAGAACTCGCGGAGCGTTCGGTCACTGCGTGTAACTACCTGACGGAGAACAGACGGGACGTCAAGCCCGTGTGTTCGAGGAATGCACAGAGGCTCACCAAAGTTCGCTCACGAGTGCGCGCACTGCCCTGCGGCCACAATAGCGTCTTGATGGAGTCTGGTAGTATGCCCTGCGCCCTATAGGCCGCGAGGATATCGCGACGAGCATCGGCGAACGCGGAGCAGCGAAGGAGCAGATGTTCTAGTGTTTCCACTGCACCGCATCCGTCACACACATCACTCGTCGCGATTCCGTGACGCACCCGTCGTTCCCCGGGCCACACGCAGCCAATGCGCGCGCGGAGGATCATTGCACGTTGCGACCGTGTAAGTGCGCGACAGCCGGTGACACTGTCGATGCGCTCACCTCCCGCGATGCGTGGGTCGGGGTGCTGCTTTCGGAGATGGTCGTGAATGGCCGCACGCACGTCCTCCAGCGCAAGGGGCAGATCGCTGGCAGGTAGTTGGTGTGCAGCGGTCGCGAGGTCGTCAGCTTCTTCGTTGCCGGCGATGCCGCAGTGACCGGGCACCCACTGTGCACGCACGGCACAACCTCTGTGCGCGAGGCGCTCGATGCGCGAGCGAATTTCCTGCACTAGTGGGGTACCGCGGCCGTTAGATTGCAGGCGGCTGAGGGCGGCGCGGGAGTCGCACAGCAGAGCACTCCTGGGCGGCGGAGGGCCGAGGGTGAGCAGCAGGTCCAGCCCGAGCCGGATCCCCATCAACTCCGCCGTGGTGGAGGAGCCCAGGAAGGTTGTGTGTTGCTGGCTGTGCAGTCGCAGGGCGGGGATGGTGGCCGCCGCAGCAAGGGAGCAGCTGTCGCGGGCCACTGAGCCGTCGGTGTACACGAGGAGATGGTCCTGGAGCTCCTCGTGTATGACGGCTCTGGCCAGCTGCTGCACAGCGCAGAGGGGTGTGCTCCGCTTTCCCGCGATGCCGACGATCTCTCGCTGTACCTCCGAGGCAGCAGGCCAGGGCGCGCAGGAGCCGTAGGGGGGTGTGCCTTGGGTCAATTGCTCATACTCGAGCAGCGCCGCGCCCATTCGTGAGCGCGGGTGCGAGCGCATACGCTGCAGCAGCGAGCCGCCGTCCGGTGCGCGGTGAAGCAGGTCGATGTGATTCAGTGCCCTGCGCGCTGCTTGGAGCTCAAGGGGCCACGCTCTTGCCTCGGCCAACGTTGCGGCGCACTGCGAGTTTTTGGGCAGGCCTAGGCACACGCGCAGGGACTTGCGGTGCTGAAGCTCGAGCTTCTTCCAGCACGGCTTGCGCACCGTGACGAGCGGCAGCGCATTGAGCACCGCCCCCAAAGCTGCGGCATTGTATAGGCGCAGCGCGGCTTGCTGGGAGATGCCCTGGCCTCGAGCGGTGAGCTTGTGCACGGCGGCGGTGATCCTCTTCATCTGCAGACAGGCCTTGGTCGCCGCGGGGCGGAAGGAAAGGCGCCAGTCGATGTCCAGGCCAAGGTACCGCACCGATTTACGCCAAGGAATCGGAGTCCCGTCCAGTGACAGTGGCGCAAGGTGCGCGCGCGAGCGCGAAACGCAGGCCATGGCCACCGATTTGTCCGCGCTCAGCGACAGACCAAGGCCGCGCAAGCTAGCATCGATTGCGGTCAGGGCTCCCTGAAGGCACCCCCGTACGCGGAACGCCTCGCCCGGTGGTCCCCGGCACCACAAAGCTATGTCGTCTGCATATATGGACATGTACACATGGTGTCGCCCGCTCGTGGGGAGGGAGGCCGGCACCACCGACATGGCCACATTAAACAGAAATGGTGATAGGACAGAGCCCTGCGGCACGCCCATGTCGACCGGGCGAGGCTTGGAGAGCTTACCCCCTACTCGTACGCGCATGGTGCGCCCGCTCAGGAAGCCATGAACGTATCGCAAAAGGCGCCCGCCCACACCGGCCCCCTCAAGCACCGCGAGAATTGGTGCGCGGTGAACGTTGTCAAAAGCGCCCGAGACGTCCAGTAGCAGCAGCAGCGCAACCTGGCCTGCTGCCCTCGCATGCTCCAGCGCTGTAACAACGTTCGATATAGAATCAGCCGTGCACCGCATCCCACGGAAACCCGTCTGCCGCTCGTCAAACAAATAAGCCTCCGCAGCCCGCTCGTTCAGACGCTGCAACGCCATATGCTCCATGAGCTTACCTGCCGCCGATATTAATGCCACTGGCCGGTGTCCGCTCAGCTCCGTAGGTGGGGGCCCTGCCTTTCGGATGGGACAAACGACCGCGGTTCGCCAATCCTCCGGTAGCTCCCCGCGTTCCCACACCAGGTTGATCTGCTGCAGGAGGATCTGTCGTTGCTGCGCATCCAGGTTTCGCAGCATTTGGTATGTCACCCCGTCCGGTCCGGGCGCCGAGCGGCGGCGACAGCGCTGCAGCGCATTGTTCAATTCCGCCGCGGTGAACGGCGCATCACATGGACCTTCCGAGGCGACAGGCGAGGGACTGGCGTCGCTTCTGGGGCTCTCAGGAGCAGCTATGTTAGCGGCGTTTGCGGGGCTGGGCGGCGCGAACCCATCGGCAAACCGCTCTGCCAATTCTACAAAGCTGAGCCCGCTGGAGATTGCGAGGGCGGCCAGCGGTTGACGGTTTGCCTGTGGTTCGGTGATGCGCCGCAGGGTGTCAAACAGTCTCCGCGAGCTGACATCTTCCTCCATCCTTTGGCATAGTGAAGCCCACTGCCGGCGGTATAGCTTGTTGGCGTGGCGGCGCGCTGCTGCGTCCAAGCGGTTGTAGACAGTCCAGTCGGCGGCTCTGTCAGTCCGTCGCGCCCGTCGCTCTGCGCGATCTCTCTTCTCGCGCAGATTGAGCAGCTTCATATCAGGTGTGGGCTGCCCTGCCCTTACCTCTGCTCGTTGGGTGGCTGCGAGAGCGCTTCGGACTAGACTTGAAAAGAAATCTGCGCCAGTGGCCGCCGCCTGCCTCGTCGACCGCCCGCCTGAACGCACTCCAGTTGGTAATGGAGTAGGCACGTTTGGGGCGCGCCTCCATCGCAGTGGGTTCAATTAGGATGGAGTAATGATCCGAGCCCCAGAGAGATGGTGATCGGCGCCATGTCGCCTCGATGCCTCTGGATGCGAAGGCAACGTCGATGCAGGAGCCGGTTGTTCCGCGTCGTCGAAAGGTGGGCTCGCCGGTGTTCAAGGGGGTGAGTCCCAGCTGCGTTGCTGCGTCGTGCAGGTCGTCTCCCCGCGCGGAGTGGCGCGCACTGCCCCACGCACTATGGTGGGCGTTAAAATCACCACAGATGATTTGGCGCGGGGCACAGCACGAAGACACAGCACGAAAACACAGCGCGTTCCACGCGACAGCTGGACGCACATAAACACTGGCCACCGACGTGTCAACACCACCGACGCGCACTGTCACCATCACGCACTCCTGGGCGTCAGATGTCACCACCGCCGAGCCGACGAGGGTGTGCTGGACGTCCTGCCGCACGTATATCGCGCACCTTGATTTCCCGGGGCGATGAGATGTGACACAACAGGGCACTGCAGCACAGGTGGGTTCCTCGCACGTGGTGGCTGAGTGGTAGCCAATGTAGCCAGGTAGCCGCATCTGGGGCTCCCCGTCATGTGAACGTACGTACGTCTCCTGCAGCGCGATAACTTCCGGCGAATCCTGTGCGATGCGAACTCGCATTTCGGCGTACCGCGCCGCAAGTGAGCGCACGTTCCACTGCAGGATGGATGGTATGCGGGAGGGAGCCCGGCGGCTAGCCATCATGCTGGCTTATCTGTGCGGGAGCACCCGCTGCTTCTAAGCAAGCCCGATGTCCATCGGTGCCCTCCGGGAAAAGTGCGCTGAGGGCGCGCAACGCCAGCTTTAGGCGCGCGATCTCCGCGTCCCGTGCGTCAGGGTGCTTGGCGTGAGAAGCGGCCGCAGGCTCGGGCCGCGCTGTACGGAACGCCGGGCAACCGGATCGCTGCTGCCGCTGCCGGCGCTGCCGTTGCTTCTGCGTCTGCTGCTGCTGCTGCTGCTGGGGTGTTCCCCTGACGACCTGCGCATAAGAAAGAGCGCGCGGCGTCTGCTGATGTTGCTGGGCTGGGGCCGCTGTCTCAGCCTGGACGATGGCTCGGACAACCCGCCTGGACATCGTGGCCATGGATGTGGCCATTAAAGTGGCCACGTGACGCTCTCGCTGCCAGTGCGGGCACGCTGGGTCAATGGCTGCGTGCCGCCCCCCGCAGCTATTGCAGCGGGGCTTGCTCGCGCAGGTACCAGGCTCGTGAGGCCCGCCGCAGCGCGTGCATCGGGCAGGAGCACGACACACCTCAGTGGCATGCCCCAGGCTGGCGCACTTGGCACACTGGAGCGGGCGGGGACGGCAGGGGCGGACCGCGAGCCTGCGCTTGAATATGGTGATGAACGCCGGGGGTGTCGGCGCCGCACAACGGAGAGCGAGTGTGCTGCCCGACAGAGACGCCGACACCATCGGTGCCGTTGACTCCGCCGCCGCTAGCAGCTCCTCCGCCGTCCTGCGCCCGTCCACACCGAAGACCAGGCCGGAGCCTTGATTCCGAGGAGGAGGCTCCTTGGCGCAGACCGGCACGCCGCGGATGACGGCCGTGGCTAGCAGGGCCTGGAGAGCATCGCTGCTCCCCGCGTCCACTGCCACCACATTGCGCCGCATGTTTGCCCGGACGGCGAGGACGCCCGGGCGGGATCCGATCTCCTCGGCCAACTCCCAGCCCTGTTCCCTGGTGAAGGCGGTGCCCCGGTTCGCCGGCCGAAACAGCACCGTCCCCACCAGGCTGGACAGGACCTCCACGGCAGCCGCGGCTCGCTCCAGGGCAGCTCTCCGACGCCGCTGCGCCTTGGTAGTGATAATGCGCCACGGGACCAGGCTGGCCCCAGCATCAGCGTCGCCGCGGCCTGCGGGGCATTGCTGCGGCGCGCCGCGGAGTTGGGCGCACTCGCTGCCAGCAGACGAAGCCCCAGCTGCAGCCTGGTCTCGTGCGGCGGGATTTGGTGATGTCGCTCCCGTTTTTCTTCCGGACGCCGTCGCCCCACCAGCAACAGCAGCAGCATCAGCAGCAGGCTGGAGGTGGGCTCCATGGGGCTCCTGCTGGGAAGGCCCTGCTCCTTCGAGTGTGGAGGGAGAGGGAACAGTGACGGCAGGGGGCCCTCGAGCTTCCCGCTTGGCCACCGCGATGTCCCTTTCGGTTTCCGAGTCCCTCTCCTCCTCGGACCCCGTTGAGCGTCGCCGTTTCCGGAGAGCAGACTCGTCCATTGGGGTGCACATGCTCTCCTCGGCTGCAGGTGTCCGCGGTGAGCCCGCAGCAGCAGCATCAGGGGGAGAGGGCATCACAGCCGGTTCCCCAGGAGCAGCAATGGCGGCAGGAAGCGCAGGGGTGGCCAGAAATGGCGGGGAGGGAGCCGCCATGGAGTTCTGCGTCTGGTGAGCGAGCGCCATGGCGTGCCTCAAGGCTAGAACGCGTGGGTCCGCCGGCGACACGTCCAAGGTCCCGATGACGGACTCAAGGTTCTCCGAGGTGGTGATGAGCGCCGCCGTCAGGCACCTCACCGTGTCCCGCAGATCAGCGATCTCGGCCTGCATTCGCCGAATGGTGCTGGACGACCTTCCTCTGGACGGCGTTCGTCTCCGTGATCGTGAGCGTGAGCGGCCTGCCCTGCGTTGCTGATTGTCACCGCCGAACACAGGCCTTCGCTCGTTCACGGTGTCTGTGGTCTCCATGGGGAGACCCCGCAACGCCGCGAAGCCTTAGGCCCAGCGTCCGAAGGAGCAGAGAGCTAAAAACACGTCCGCTCGCTTCGAACGCCCACCGAAGAATCCTTATTAATAATGCAGAACCCATTTTCATGTGTTGTGCATGCTATGCAGCCACACGCTTTTCAGCTGCACTCGGTCAAGTTTGTGGCGTCACCGAGGGTGTACTAAGGGCACCAGGGAATCCTCCTTTCCTCCTGCATGCAACGCGGCGACGGCCCGGGAGCGCACGAATGTCGGAGCTCTGCGCTGCGGCGCGCCCAGTGGTGTAACTGCCCACGTCCTCCGCTCTGCGACACGCACTGCGTACGTGACTACTTTCTCCACTCCTCTCCACAGCAGCTGGCACAGCTGGCAGGCGGAGCGTACGTGTTTAGAAACACGGGTGGCTCTTTAAAGGTAAATTTGCAGAGCCATAGGTGATATGCTGAAACACGCCGGAGGAGGGTTATGTGCGAGTAGAGCTCTCGCTCTAAAATCGGTCTCCACATGACTGACACAAATACTCCTACAGGGTATTATTTAGGCTTACAGCATTTGCACATTTATATGTAAAGTCGATTACAATACACAATATCAACTTTGATCATGAAGTAAGCGCATACAGCGCATAGCAAATAGTTTCTAGCGGGATTCCATTGCGCATGAAGCCACCTGATAACCAGCTCGCTGTCGCACAATTTAGAAATCAGCGCAACATCCTTTAAAAATTAAGACAGATTGTAATGTAACTCCGGATATAAATCCCTGCAAAAAAACTTCTCCGCGTATATTAAAAGCATCGCAAACCATGTGCCCTGTGAAGCTATTTTTTGATTGAACAAGATCATGTACTGCAGCCATATAAAATAACTTAGAATTGCCCTGCATAAAATATCTGGCAACCGTAGAAACGGATTAAGTGGTCTGCGACCAGCGGGCTATTTGCTCATGTTTATTTATAAATCAGACACATCGCGATGGTCGAGTGGGAAGGATGCTCGGCCAATTATAGCCGGGGAAGCGCGACCGCAGCGTTTCGTGGAGGCGGAACTCAAAATGCAACCACGTGTTGTGCGATGTCAGTGCACGTTAAATACCCGCACGTGGTCGAAATTATAACGCAGCCCTAAACTACCGCACCTTCTTTATTTCACTCCCTCCTTTATTCCTTCTTTACGGCGCTGTTCGGCTGTCCATCGAGATGCGTGAAACAGTTATTGTGACCTTTCCTTTCGTCAGAACCAAGATCAGTTTCCAATTTGAAAAACAAAATGGCAGTGGCTTAGCTCGGCTATAACTATATACGTAGCAAGAGGCACGTTTCCCTTGCTGAGCTTGTTGTGGTCACTGTATGTTTTGCAATGAGTGACATTGGGCTCCATATCAGCGGCTATGCGCCGTCTATTACGCTCGGCAGTCTGGCACCTGCATTTGGCAAGCCGTTCATCTCTCAGCTCAGGCGTTCCCGCAGCTCTCTTCGCCTTCTTACCCTCATTCTCTCTTTGTTGATTAGCCAAGTGGCAGGCGACAGCTTCAGAATCGCAAGAGTTAATCTTCACTTCTCTATACCGCCGTATAGCAGCTTCTGGACTCTGCTTCTCTGCATTCATGTCAAACGTTGTGATACAGCCGCCCATTGCATCTACGCCTTTTATACGCAATGCTGGGCATGCGACGCGCGGTTCGAGTGCTAGAGCGGTCTGCGGCGAGATGGCGACAAAGCGCGCGGCGCACCTGCTATACGCCTTTGGTTGCCTTGGTAACGATACATGCACACAACTGGCCTCTCCCGGTCGATGCAATATGCTCGACTGGTAGCCCAGTGTATCTGGTGGCAGTGGTTTTTATCAAAATATTAGTAAAAATGAAGGAAAAGATTTTTGCTAGCCCCGGCATCTGCCATCGACACTGAAGCACCTGAGCTGGGGCTGCGGAAATAAAGGATAGCAGGCAGAATGGAGAAATGAAATGAAAGAGGTGAGGCAACAGGAAGAGAGGATAGGGGGAGAAGTAATATATACAAATTATTTACACAACAAGAAATGTTTATCTCGCTACAAAATTTAACCCGCCTTGCTGGCTCAGTGGTTAGGGCGCTCGGCTACTGCCCGGAGTACCCGGGTTCGATAGAAGCGAAACGGAAAGCTGCCTGTGGGCTGTGACTTGTCAGGGCATGTTAAAGATCCCCACGTGGTCGAAATTATGCCGGAGTCCTCCACTACACCACCTTTTTCTTTCTGCTCTTAGTTCCTCCTTTATTCCTCCCCTTACGGCGCTGTTAAGGTGTCTACCGATATGTGAGATGTTTGTTGATATGGGGAGCGGGTACGAAAACAAATATGAGAAATATTTATATTTCACACAAAATGGCCTTCGTATCATATACACTCTGTCTAGATATGACTTTATTTCAGCATACTTTAAAAGAAGTCCGGTAGTAAGTATATCAGCAATATATAATCAATGACTGTCCGAATTTATATGCATGCAATGCAAACATTATTGTGTATTAGCTCATCTAATCCAGGATATACAAAGCGAAAGACGTAGGCGTTCAATGTGTTCATTGGCGTTGGCGCTGAGAATATTTTAGACGGCGATGGTTTTGAGCAAATGAAGGGCGCGAGTACGCCTCCTTGTCGAGGCCTGCTCTCAGTTATTCGAAGAGTCATTAACTTTTGTGGGGTCTCTTCAGAGACGTATTACATGTGCGATAGCTTTGCAGTGGTGTGCGCAGACTCGCATTTTATATGTGACCTGTCACTGCGCAGGAATATGGAATGGTATGTGGTCTTCTGTCGTAAAGAGCATTACAGCTCGTGTGCGGAGGGCCCAGACATCTGACCGGCCTCTGCTTGAGAGGCGCTACCTGGTTCAATCGTACGTGATGGGTGCCTTCTGGTACCTCTGCCACATTGTTAAAGCACTCCTGCACGTTGTAAGGCGGGTGCAGATTATGTACAGTTTTTCTTTTTTTTTTGGTCAGGTAGAACGGAGCTTGCGGCTCGTGCTGTCCTTGGACAACCATAGCAGAGAGGTGGTTTTGCCTTTTCAACTTTGTCCATCACGTCCCCGTTGTTAGCTTTAATAATAATTGGTTTTTGGGGAAATAAAATGGCGCAGTATCTGTTGCATATATCATCGGACACCTGAACCGCGCCGTTATTAGCTTGTTACCGTTGTTTCCTTTGAAGTGCATTTTTCGTAGCCTACTGGGGGACGCGTCTCTGGCGCGAGCGCTAGCGCTGTACTTTTTGGGCCCTCCTTTGCACTTTTGAATCCCTCGGCCTCTGTTAATCATGGACCTCAATCAGAGCAGCCTACCGCTTCTAGGCTAAGTCAGCGGCCTTTTTCAGACATGTAAGCGCAGTAGCACCTGATGTCAACATCGGTGCAGAACATGTGGTGGACACTATGGGCTCCCTGTTGTTGCCTGTTGTGCCGGCGGCTCGCCGCTCACCGATGCGCCACATTCAATGGGCGCTCTTAGCGTCGACGTCTCTCCCAGACCATCTACGCGACTTTGGGAACTTGGTTGGGCAGTGATGCCTACATGTGACCGGCCAGAGCGGTTGGGTGTTTTACGCTTCAGTACCTGTCCGAACTTCTCGCTTCCGGAATCTAATCGCCACGCTAGAGTCTCCTGCGTGGTTGCGCGTGTCTTTCTGCGCGCGATTCATGCAGGATTCCGTGGACAGGGCATTTCGACCTTTGTATCCCGCGGCCGCTTCCCCAGCGGCCGTTTTGCTCGCCTGTTAATTGTTGCGGGTCTTTATAGTTTACGGCGCATTCGATGCACCACGGTCGCTGGTGGCTTTCGACGCCATGCTGTATGGTCAATCCTTGGCCGTCTTCGAAGAGAGCTGATCAATTTCTTGTCAGAGGAACTCTTTTCCTTGGTGGCTCCGTGGTTAGGGCGCTCGCCTACTGGTTCGAAGTTCCCGCGTTCGAACCCGACCACGGATTCCGAGTTTTTATAAAGGCAAAAGGCTAATGGCGCGTTCACACTTGGACATTCGGCGGCGAAAAGAAGCGGAATCCACGGCCGCCGAAATGCTGTCTCGTTTACACTTCCCGGTCAACGCATCGCCGCTCATCGTCTGTGTGTCGTCTGCTCACGGCGTACACGGATGTGGCAAGAGGTTAATCGATGCTGTCTACATACCAAAACCTTATGCACGAACCCGGGAACAACGCAGCCCCCGCGGTTGGGTTCGAACCCGGGAACTCCGGGTTCGAACCCGACCGCGGCGGCTGCGTTTTTATGGAGGAAAAACGCTAAGGCGCCCGTGTGCTGTGCGATGTCAGTGCACGTTAAAGATCCCCAGGTGGTCGAAATTATTCCGGAGCCCTCCACTACGGCACCTATTCTTCCTTTCTTCTTTCACTCCCTCCTTTATCCCTTCCCTTACGGCGCGGTTCAGGTGTCCAAAGATATATGAGACAGATACTGCGCCATTTCCTTTCTCCAAAGAAACCAATTATTATTATTCCCGCCAAGGTTCAAGTGCTACGGCTCGGTTCAGGTGCCCACCGATATATAAGACAGATACTGCGCCCTTTCCTTTCCCCAGGAACCAATTAATATTATTATTATTATTATTATTATTATTATTATTATTATTATTATTATTATTATTATTATTATTATTATTATTATTATTATTATTATTATTATTATTATTATTTACACCGAGGTATGCGAGACGGTTGCTGTGTTTTTGCGCGCTCGCCACGCCATTTGGCACGACATCACACCGCGCTGCTCGCCACCGCCGCCGATTGGTATGACGTCCCACAGCGTTCGTCATTGTTGCGCTCGCTTCCGCTCACTTCCCATCTGCGTCGCATGCTTGACGACATGCCGGAGGATTGAAAAGGAGAGCTCGCGTGCGCTGCAACCACAGTTGTGTCCTCTTTATTGCGACAACAGACAACCAGACTCACCCGGACTTGCAATCAAGATTAATCAACGCCAATCCTTAGCTTTCGCTACGTATATCCTGTTATAGCCGAGCTAAGCCACTGCCAATTGTCTCTCTCTCTCTCACTCCCTAGTCACTGCTGCGCATGCGCCACTAGTAGCATCGAGCCACAGGTGCTGCGCCGATGCGCAGCGCCGCGCCTTTCCTCAAATAACACTATTATTACTATTTGAAGGAAGGCGCAGCACTGCGCAACGGCGGTTCAGTTTTCTCTTTCCTCTTTCTCTCCCTCCTTTATCCCTTCCTTTACGGCGCGGTTCTGGTGTCTACCGGGATATGTGAGACGGTTACTGTGCCATCTCCTTTCCTCAGAAACCAAATAAAACAAGTGAGCCGACGATGTTCACAGATTTCATTGGCGCTGACAACTTTGCAAAGACCGGTCATTTTCAAGAACGTAAAGGCGCATAACTGGTGCCGTGGGTCAGTCGAGACCTTAATCTCGCTTTCGCTTTTTATATCCGGGATTAGCTGGTCGAATCCACATTAATGTTTTTTTCGATTTTCATGACACTCAGATTTGAATAAATTTGAAAGCCTGTAACCAAGATTTGGCTTGCTTCCTCGGGTAATGTTTGAAGTGGTGACAATCGCGAGTGTCAGAAAATTGTGGATGAGCTTGATGATGACGTCAAGGGTGGGCAGATTTGAAACTTCAATCCCCTTCGTTCAGACACTGTTGTGTTTTTTTTTGGGTGCTGCCAAACAACGCTCTGCGGACTTTGCTTTCGCAGGCTTTGGTTTTCTTTCTCCTAATAAATTATTTATGCCTTGAAAATAGACTGAGACCATAAATGACGTCATTAAACACACACCCGGAAGCCGCTGCGCGCTTCGGAGATGTGCAAAAACCGTATCCGCATTCTCCTTTATCCCTTCCCTTACGGCGCGGTTCAGGTGTCCAACGATATATGAGACAGATACTGCGCCATTTCCTTTCCACCAAAAACCAATTATTATTATTTTCCAATGCGTAGTCCTCATTTCCAAAGCTAGCACAAGCCTTCGTGACATTCACCCTGCAGTGGACACACTGAACTTCGTCGAAATCATGAAGGTCCTAAGTTTCCTTTTTAAAATGTCGTAAATTTCAAATTTCGCACATCGTTTAATTACTACCTCCGTTTTTCTTGAAGAATGCGCCAAGCATCCAGTGGGCGTCGCTTGTACTTTTAGATAACAGACCGTGGTTTGGGAAAAGCTCAGGCCTTTTGTATAGGTTACGTTAACCAATGCCAGTTATTAGGCTTAAGAAAAGGAGTTCTTTGATATATTAATGGAATGATAAACCTTCTGTCCTTCAAATAATTGTACTGTGTGAAAGAGAAGGCTACTGCCTTATAGAAATTTTGAGCTTTCAGCTGAGTGTCAGCTTTTAACAACAGAGACCAAATACATAAAAAATATTTTGCGAAAATTTTACGATGGTGGTACAATGAGGAACAACCGTTGTTTATTGTTTCAAGGACTAATCGTGCTCATCTGCTCAGTGTCACTTGCACTTTCCTTATGCTTAAGTACTTCGTCAAAGAGGAGGCTTGGAAACTTTTGAAACTCTTCAAGGTACGCTCTCGGCTTCATGCAGGCGGTTTAGTTCAGTGTCCTCCCTACACAGTGAAAACAATCAACAAACTGATCAACCTTGAAGCCGTGAACCGAGAGGCTATGAGGACCATTACGTGCCTTCCACGCATCACATCGGTCATAGCTTTACAAGAGAATGCGCAGCTCAATACGATTGATGGGCTGGTGCAGCAGCGCTGGGAAGCGCGCAGCCTTAAAGCCAGTCTATCGCACTCGACGCATGCACTGAGGACTTATGCAACGTCACACTTTATTCTTCAGCCGCCAACGCCAGTTATTCCCCCATGGAACTTTGTAAAGCTCAGCGACAACAAGCCAACAGATAATCGACGGCCAACATCTGCTCATTCGGCATGGTTGCTTCGCCAGAAATTTGAGGAACAGGATGCTTGCCTGTCTGAAGGATCCATTGTTGTCTGCGTAGACGCAAGCATACAAGACTGCAAAGCAATAACAGCTATCTACTGTCCGTGCAGACCTGCCCTCAATCAAACCTCTTGGTTTCAGCTTACGGAACCCCCTTCGTCCTTTTGTGCTGAGCTCGTTGCAGTTCAAGAAGCACTCTGCTCTGTGGCCGACTTAACTATGCTCCCTGCAGCCCGCGTTGTCATCCGCACTGACGTCCGTCAAGTTGTCCGGTTGCTACTACGTGTTAGCCGCTGTCCCAAGAAATGTCAGGACATCCACCGGCTCGCGGCACGCATCCGGCAGCCAGTACGTATTGCGTGGGTCCCATGGGATCTTATGACCTATCAAATCCAGGCAGATTTCGCGACCCACCTTGCGAATACAAACTCATTACCACCTCGGCTCCTTTATTTGGACAATTTTACCCGCCTTTCATCAAGAAAGGAGCTCTTCCGGCGCTGCACACGTGCTCTCATCCCTCGGGTCTTACCCGTGCAGAGAAGGTTGTGCTTAGGAGGATCTGGGTCGGGGTTGCCCTCACACCAGCCATCACTCGGAAGTGGCCTCAGTACCGAGAATTGTTTCCTCGGCTAGGGTGTCCGATATGTAAACACGAGGACATTGACGCCGACATTCATCAGTTACTGTGGGACTGCCCAGCTCTCAAGCCTACAAGGATCCGGCACCTGATGGTAGCAGGTCTTTCACCAAGCAACCCTGCTTCATACATTACTTGGATGCAGGGACCGTATCATTGCTCTCTACTGAACTTCATCAAATCAGCTAACCTTTTTCCATTTATTTAATCTCTACTACATCATTCATCACACCTTCACCCATCATTGATGCCTTGGGCCAATAGATTTCGATTAAAATAAAACTGGTAAATACTGTAAATACGCATATAGGTCGACTACCTTTGAAGTTTAAATTATGAAACGTGTATCCTTGAGTGATATTTTTATTGTTTACAACATCCTTTTTTGAAGGTCATTTAGCCAGTTGCGTTCAAGGTGTTTCCAGCCAGCCAATTCCTGTGCCTTTGATGTCTATAACTTTCGAAGAACTTGCGTTAATAGAGAGTATTAGTTTCACGTACGTATAGATTTCACGTACGCAAACGTGAGAAGTCTACGTAGCCTGCACGCAGGTGGTTTGAAACCCTTATAGTTACACGTACGCGAAACACGTCGCTCGTTACGCCTAGCGCCATCTACTAAGAAACACAAACACTGGTTGTAGCCTAAATCATCCAAGACAAGTCTTTAAGCCAAGCCATTCATAGCGAGACCGTTGCTATGACGACGACCAACGCTACTTCGTCAGGCTTAACAGCTGAAAAATCGCCCTTCTGTCTGAAAAACAAAAGCTATTTGTCGCTTGAAACCTTATGCGAGGGTAAGAATGGGCAAATCGAAGGCGACTACAACAGTTTAGAACACGATATCGCCTCGAGGGATTAGCGACGAAGCTGTTATCGCTGTGAAGCGGCGGGCAGGGCGCCGCCATGTTTGTCAACGCTACGTACGCAAGCAACGCAGAGACCGCAACGTAAGAATCCGAATCTCACGTACGTACGTGAGACTCGCGCATACCCTTTGCGTTCTGCGCATGCGCACTGGTCACCCGTACGAGCTCTACGTACGTGAAGCCTCTACGTACGTGAAACTAAAACTCTCTAATGTCACTGATATAACCGTAAGAGGCTATTTCTATGGCTCTCTGGACAGACTCTTTCAAGCGAAACCATCAATGTTTATAGTCTCTAGCGCTCTTCAGACCTACAAACAACGGTGGGCGGTAAAGATGAATTTTTCTTTGCAGCTCTTGTAGCGCTTGAAGTGCGACGGCTAGGAGAGCTCTCTTACTGGACTAACCAGCACCTTCTCTATTTTTTAAATAGAGGAGGCGCTCGTATAACTATCCCGGAGTTCGCATCGACCTCTAAATATATCAAGACGTCAGCAAGATGAGTCATTTGGCCAGTCTGAGTTTTTTTCTTCGGCAAAGTTTTTTGAGGGCGATGCTGAACGGCCCGCGCACTCATTTCTGAGATGAGCGTCACGAGCTAAAAAAACTAATTGAGTTAGGCTTGCGACGCGTTAGCACATTCTGAGGTGAAGGAAAACACTTGAACGACCATTTTTCTACAATACGGTATCGTCGCTAGTGCTATCAGCGTCAAATGAAATGCGAACGGCGGGACGCGTGGCGAACTGTCCATCTTAGTCTCTCTGCCTGTCGCTCAGTGATAGGCGCCTGCATGCGGTTATCGACACTCTTCCTGCTGTTTTCTTTAGAGTTGTTTTTCCGCTTTGCCTCTGGAGCGCAACTGAGAGCAACTGACGCAGCGCGGTTTCTCTGGCGGCAGCGACTGTCGACCGCGTATGTAAGCCGAACGCTTATAGCGCCTTGGCTTGCAGCGCTTTGATTTTCCTTTCAGCATCCAACAGGGCCTCTCCTGCAAACAAATAAAGGTTGACCAGTTCAGGAAAAGAGGCTTCGTCGTCTATGATTGTGCATTGGCTGTATTTTCAGCAGCATTTATACGTCAATCCAAAAGTGCGCTGAAGCCCCGTACTTTCTCTTTGCGGAGAAAAATGACTTTATTCACAACAACTGCAACGATTTTGCGAACACAAAGCACCATTCTCTCTCTACACTCTCACGGAGGCCATGCCGATGTGAACGTTAGGTGCATTAGCCGAGAAAGTTCAGGCTGCCTCATGAAGCATCATAGGGAACTTTAGAATAGAACTACTTCCAACTCACCCTATAGAGTACGCTTTTAAACCAAGCAGATAGGACCACTCGCTTCAGTCGCTGCCGCTATCAAAACCACGCTGGGCAAGGTGTGATCGGTGAAAAGCATGAATGTGGCACTCCAGCCGCAAAATGAGGAAGTGAAAATCAAATTAAACAAAACCAAACAATCGAAACCTGGAAGAGCGCGCCTGTAATTGATAACGACAGGCAGATGTCCTAAGCTGAACTGCTCGCGACGCGCTCCGCTGTTACCATTTCACTTCACGCGGCAAGCGCACACTTTTTGGGACTAGACATCCAGACTTTTTATTTAATGGAAGGTATTTTAGCACGCTCCTCTTTTGAACCTATACATGTCTCCATGCTGCGAGGTAAGTGCATGCATCCCACTTGAATATGAATTAACAGGTGCTGTATTCCTAGTGCACTTTTTTTCGTGAAGACCCGAATTCAATTATCTAGAAATGTGACAAACGCAACTCATCCCTTTATTCGGCATTCGCTTATTAAAAAAAAACGAAAGCTATATTTCACCCATGCAAAGGCTAACGTAAGTAATTATTGATTGAAGCCTACATAACCAGCGCTGGTATGGCTACAAGGGGTAGCTCTACACCTTTCCCACGAGCTTCGCAGTGGGAGAAAAAAATTCGCCTAGATTGCTGACCGCACCTGGTTCCACCACCTTCAGAGGATATTCCCTCAAACAACTGAGATCGGCAAGACATGTAGCAGGCGGAAGGGCGAGTTTAAATTCATCAACAAGAAGAAGCGAGAACTGTCTGAATTTAATGTGTAGGAATGGCAGTAATAAGATAGACACATCTACCAATAAAAAATTTTATCCGCCTTATGTTAAATAAAAACTCCAAATGCGCGCACATTTTTCTTGTTATATCAGACACTCACTCCAATGTTTTGCTTGTTTACAGTGCTATCCAGATATAGGTGGATGGATCTGCATGTACAGCAACTACTACGCTGATCAAGATTTTGGTGGCTTATCCAAGTGGCTTAAGTTTCACAGCTACGGCACCTACGAAAATTTCACCACTCTAGTTGCTTTTGCTTTCAGACAAAATGGGTCAACGTAAGCGCAGGACCCTCTCGACTACCAAAACGTGACTCCACTTGATGCTAGTTGCTTGCAACACAGCACAATCTCTCGGTGCTTGTTCGAGTAGCACCAAGGAAAGCAACACACCAACACAGGCGCTCATATCAACCTACAGAAAGTTCGACCTTCGACTTTTGCTTAATAGCAGCACAAGTGCCATCATTTTGTCCCTGTGCCTCTGTTTTCTTGTCACTGCTCCAACACTTTTGCATTAGTAAAGAGAGCTAATCCTCTCAGCCTTACTAAATTTTTATGTGGGAAGTTGTCTGTGTTGATACTTTTTTTGGTAATGCTACAATAATTGAGTTTTTGAAGGTAATATCGCGGAAAATAGTGTTCATGATTTTTTCAGTCGTGGTAGAAGGTTAGAAAAACAATCTGATGATTCGACCCAGTCAGTAAGTTGAGCGCAATCGCACTGTGTACATGTTACCCTAAAAAGCGTTTTTCTCGCCGCCTAATCTGACTAACATACCAGTCTAGTTTACCGCTAAATGCGCCTTATGTGTACTTTTGCATCGTTACCGGTGGTAGTTTATCCGCATCTTTAATCCTAATTTGGATCTTAAATTTCGTTACTGGTTATAAAGAGGCGCCAGGTCTCTAGAAAACGAACAGTGTTTAAGTGTATAACGCTGAGTACCTTCGAAGTTGGTGCCAATTGGAAGTGCCGCAAGTAGTTCTTTTTAGCTGCATTCAGGGCATTCTATTCATGGCAGGAAGCGCGGTATCTCCCGTTAATAACAGAACCACTCAATTCTAAGCGAACAGAATGATTTATCAGATTTCTACAGCCTAAATAGGACATATCGATTCGATATATTGTTATGAAGACGAAGAAGAGTGCAGTGGCGCGGGACGGAGTGCTCGCGCTAGGCCTTGAGCCATTAAATCATATCTTCATTCTGTCATCATGTCGTGCCTTCCTTGGCTTGCCACCACGTAACATTTGGTGTGAGGTGCTGGGTACTCATCGTCATCCTAGTCCCCGGAGCATCGCCGCCTTCTGCTCGCCTTCGTCGTCGGCCGAGGGGACCTGGGCTCCGCCGCCCGGCCCATTCCCCAGCTCGAACTGACCAGAACCGACCAGCCGCTTTCCCCCGCCCCGTCCCCAGCCCCGAACACAAGACACGACGGCCAGGACCTGACGTACGATGACCCGACTACGACCCGAACCAAGACGGCACCCCCGCCCAGGCTGTGCGGCGATCCCTCAACCCTTGACCTTCGGCAGTGGGTGACCGACCGCTGGACCTGAAGCTCCGGGGGCAACCGTCCACCAGATCATCTCCTTCATCTTTGTGGCAAGCCTTTCATCTTCTTCTATCCTTCCTGATCATCCTCATCGTCACCTCACCATTCGTAATTCAAGCAATCGATCGGGACGATCGCTCTGAGGACCGGGGTCATGTTATGACCCCTTGCTAAGCCGAAGATTACGTTCAGATTCCACACGTTTTAAACGCCGCTCACTGGAGCGCAGAAGGCACGCACTGGATCGTTTTTAACACATTACTTCGCCAGGAATTTTTTTTATAAACCTTAATTTTCATTCGAAATATAATAATGTGTAATGACCAAACCTGTGACTTCAAGTTGACAGCATTATAAAAGCCCATATTTAAAACTGCAGGTCGAAGGACCAAATTAAAGCTTTCATGTTTCCAATCTCGCCTATTGATATTTGGTACTTGTACATTAAGGTTTTCTCCCAAAGAATGTAATGCATATTTCTGACTCACCCCTAGTGGTGACCTCATTCTAAATCGACATTTCGAACGCAACGGCTTTGTGAGGTTTTGTTTTTTCTGTATTCCACACTTACTTTCATCCTCATGTGTGGCCTTTCCGCTTGAGCCGCGATGGACAGTATAATATAAAGGAGCAAGGGAAATCTCATCATTCATCCCACAGGGCAGCCGCGCAGCGGAGGTGGTGGTTAGTTTCGAAGCAAAAAGCTTCACTACGCCAGCTTTTCGAGCCGTCAGCGGTGCCGCAAGTTTGCCCTTGAATGTTGCTAGAAGTCGAATGAGAAAATTGGAAAATTGGTTTTGGGAGAAAAAAAACAGTTTTTCAACTTTCAATTTTGACTTCTAGCAGCATTCAAGTTTTGGGGGGGAAACCCTCCGTGGTGCCTCAGTAGTTAGGGCGCTCGGCTACTGATGAGGAGTTCCCGGGTTCAAACCCGACCGCGGCGGCTGCGCTTTTATGGAAACGCTAAGGCGCCCGTGTGGTGTGCGATGTCAGTGCACGTTAAAGATCCCCAGGTGGTTGAAATTATTCCGGAGCCCGCCAAAATGGCACCTCTTTCTTCTTTGTTCTTTCACTTCCTCCTTTATCCCTTCCCTTACGGCTCGGTTCCGGTCACCAACGATATATGAGACAGATACTGCGCCATTTCCTTTGACCCCCCCCCCCCAAAAAAAAAAAACCAACCTACCAATATTGGGGAAAAAGAAATGGCGCAGTATCTGTGTCAAATGTCGGGAGAAAACTGACCGCACAGCACACGGCCGCTTTTGCGTTTCGCCTCCATTGAAAAGTGCCCCGCCGCGGTGGCTCAGTGGTTAGGGCGCTCGACTACTGATCCGGAGTTCCCGGGTTCGAACCCGACCGCGGCGGCTGCGTTTTTATGGAGGAAAAACGCTAAGGCGCCCATGTGCTGTGCGATGTCAGTGCACGTTAAAGATCCCCAGGTTGTCGAAATTATTCCGGAGCCCTCCACAACGGACCTATTTGTTCCTCTCTTCTTTCACTCCCTCCTTTATCCCTTCCCTTACGGCGCGGTTCAGGTGTCCAACGATATATGAGACAGATACTGCGCCATTTCCTTTCCACCAAAAACCAATTATTATTATTATTATCCATTGAAATGCAGCCACCGCGCTACGGTTTGAACCCTGTTACTCCGGATCAGTAGTCGAGCGCCCTAACTACTGAGCCACCGCGGTGGGTCTACTGGTCAAACCATGAGCATAACTGGTGGTAGTCAGGTTCGACATGTGACGTCAGCTACAGCAGCGACACCGAATATCTGTACTGTGACCTTTGACCTTGAAATTCGGTCAAGCAGGAAAGCGTCTGCTGGCAGCGCATGCGCTTGCCTTGAAGGTGGGTTCTGCATAAAACGCCGGGAGGTGTCCGCCGAGGAATATTAATTGGTTTTTGGGGAAAGGAAATGGCGCAGTATCTAGTCTCATATTTCGTTGGGCACCTGAACCGCGCCGTGAAGGAAGGGAAAAGGGAGGGAGTGAAAGAAGAAAGGAAGAAGGAGGTGCCGTAATGGAGGGCTCCGGAATAATTTCGATCACCTGGGGATCTTTAACGTGCACTGACATCGCACAGCACACGGGCGCCTTAGCGTGTTTCCTCCATAAAAACGCAGCCGCCGCGGTCGGATTCGAACCCGGGAACTCCAGATCCGTAGTCGAGCGCCCTAGCCACTGAGCCACCGTGGCGGGTTGTTCGCCGAGATGTGCTACAGATACTGCGCCATTTCCGTTCCCCAAAAATCCAATTTTTCACCTTAACCCGCCGCGGTGGCTCAGTGGTTAGTTCGCTCGGCTACTGATCCGGATTTCCCGGGTTCGACCTCGACCGCGGCGGCTGCGTTTTTATGGAGGAAAAACGCTAAGCGTCCGTGTGCTGTGCGATGTCTGTGCACGTTGAAGATCCCCAGGTGGCCGAAATTATTCCGAAGCCCTCCACTACGGCACCCACCTCTTCCTTTCTTCCTTCACTCCCTCCTTTATCTCTTCCCTTACGGCGCGGTTCAGGTGTCCAACGAAATATGAGACAGATACTGCACCATTTCCTTTTCACAAATAATAATAATAATAATAATAATAATAATAATAATAATAATAATAATAATAATAATAATAATATTACCTCGGGATCCTCTCCGCGGTGGCTCAGTGGTTAGAGCGCTCGGCTACTGATCCGGAGTTCCCGGGCTCGAACCCGACCACGGTGGTCGCATTTTTATAGAGGCTAAGGCGCCCGTGTGCTGGGCGATGTGAGGGCACATTAAAGACCACAGGTGGTCGAAATTATTCTGGAGCCCTCCACTAACGCATCTCTTTCTTCTTTTCTTCTTTTACTCCCTCCTTTATCCCTTCCCTTATGGAGCGGTTCAGGTGTGCAACGATATATCAGGAAGATACTGCGCCATTTCCTTTCCCCGAAAATCCACTTATTATTATTATTCGCCTCGGGATATTTTACGTCAACAGACATGGCAACCTTTATACATTTCTTATTGTGTAAACAGTTCGTGTATATTACCTCTCCCCCTATCCTACTTCATGTCCCCTCATCTCTTTTATTTCATTTCTCCATTCTGCCTACTATGCTTTATTTTCGCTGCCCCAGCTGCTTCAGTAGCGATGGCAGATGCCGGGGCTAGCAAAAATCTTTTTTATCATTTTAATAAACCACTTCTTCTACTACTAAATGCCGGTGCACTTTGATGCGTTCAGCGGAACGCTAGGTTTGATTAATGCGACGCCTGCCGTGGAGAGCGGCAGATGTGCGCTCCGTGACGGCGTTGTAGAGAAGAAGAAAGGAGGCATCCTAGGTGTGCCTCTACTTCTTCCGTGACGTCACACCCCTTGACCGAGCGGAGCGGGAAAGCGTCTGCTGGAGTCGCATGCGCCGGGCATCAAAGCGGGTTCTGCCTAAAACGCTGGTTCGCTTTCATGGATCAGCCTAACGCTAAGGGTGTTCGATGCGACGCCTGCAGTGGATACCGGCAGTCGGTCGAACACAAACGTAGCCAGGGAGATGAAGCTTTTCGCTTTCGACAAGGGTTAACCAGAGTCAAACCACCAGCATTTTTTTACTTAAGTGTCATGCTGACCGCATAAGCAGTGTGCATATGATTTGAGCTGTGTGACGCTTATTTATTACTTTTACTTAATTTGGTGGGAGTCGTGTGATCCCGCAAAAGAAAGGATTTCGCAGCAGAATTTCGCTTCATGTCACCACGTCGGCGCCGCAGAGTTAATGTAGTACAGTTCTTTGAAAAGTGTTGCTCTCAATTTCGCGTCATTAATTGCAGTCATAGAATTATTCATTTACATTTGAATTCTTCATTTCGCAACTCAGGCGGACCACAGATGAAAGAATGAAAAAAATTACCTCTACAGTAGCAGGACTTTCATAGAGAGCTGGCCGCTACTTAGAAGATTCCCGCCTACCCTCGCTAATAACACCAAGAAAAATAGAAGTTTTCGTGACTGCAGTATTTTTAGGTACTCAGCCTCTAAAGGGAGAATTTAGAGGTTCGTCTAAAAAATGTATATAGTGCATATAAAAGAACTTAACCTCGTTTCTTTTGCAGTGATCATTCCACAAAAGAAACATTTGCCTGGATGTATTTTTTACAGCTTTCAAATGAAATGAAAATCGTTCTCAAAAGTGTGCATTGATTTTATCTTTATTATTTAACAAAATAAAAACGAGTTCTCTGCAAGTAGATTGCTTATAATTAGACTACGCTGAGTGCTGTTGAAAGGACGAAACACGCAAGGATCGTGCCGCCAACAGAATACTCATAAAGACAGTTTGAAAGCAGGTTCACGTAACTGATAAGGAATGTAAAAAAAAGAGGTAACTTACTACCTCACGTGCTAACCTGATATATTTTCAAAGATGGAAGCCACATAACGCAAAGTGCAATTTCCTTCTTGTCAGATAAGCGGGAACTTTCAGGTGAGCTCTTCACCCGGTTACACTGAGAAAACATACCCAAGTTCACTCCTAATAACGGTGAGTACGGAACCTTGCAACTCACCACAAGTTTTGATATTAGGTATCGGAGTAACCAAAACTTCCTAATTTAGCACGTTCTTAAAAGGAAACCCGTGAATCAATTTTGAAAGCTACCTTCTCATTTTTTCAGAATTACACGATGTTAAATGATTCAGTGTCTTAAAAAGTAAAGATAACTTCGGAATGTCTTTTTTACAGCACTTTAATAGACAACACGATTGGCTATTGAAGCGGCGAAAGTGTTCATTTTTCTCCGCACACCAAAAATACTTGCAAGAGAGACCATAATGGCTTCCTAACGAATAGAAATGCATTTGGAAAGCGTGAGCGCTTGGGCTCACATAGAAAACAAGCACCATCGGACGTGAAACAGCGTGTATTTCTGCTTGAAGGCATACGTTGCGGCATGGCCCCACAAGTCTAAAATAACGTCATCATCAAACTTGTATACCCAACGCAACACAAAGCAAAAACCTCAATATTTTCAAGGTTTGAGTAAGCTATTACGTCATTCATTTCACAGCCAGCGCTGCAAAGAAGGCTTGGCAATCCTTGCTTTCACTATTCATTCATTCATACATATTAGATACATCATTCCTTTACCGCTCTTTTCTTGAGAGGCTGCCAGATGACGCAGAGTGAATAATCTAGAGTCACCTTAAGGTAGCGACGTCAAAGGCCTCATGCAACATTTTTCTTTTTCCCATGTTCTAAAGAAACTGAACATGATGACGAGAATCTTGGAAATAAGCAGCCTCACAATAGCATAAGAGCATAGCAGTAGGCCGCCCTGACTATATTCATTAATTCTTTCAAGCTGAGAAAAGATCTCCTGCTTGATTTTTATTGTTCTTCTCCGGAGACTCGTTTAGATGATAGCGAGGACCGCTTACAGCGTGACAACCTTTTCATTTATCGATTTGATGATAGTTCTAGTGGGACTAACAAGCAATGTCAACAAAAAGTTCTTAACCTTATCGCCGACACAGTAGAACTCTCCTTAACGAGTGACTGCATTGCTCGTGAGCACAGAATTGGAAGATTCGACGAGAACAAAACAAGGCCCATGATATTGAAATTCGGCGCGGCTAAAACAAAGGTGCAAGTGCTCTCAAAGGGATCGTTGCTTCAGGAAAAAGAAGTATGTATGAGTGAGGATTTTTCTGTGGTCACACGTAAGGGGAGAAAGCGACTAATTGACTTTGCGAACGAGTTTGACTTAAAATTCAATTTAAGGTACAACAAACTAATTGCCAATGGCAAATGCTATGGTTATAATGCGGAAACTGACCCAGTGTCTGAAATTGCACCTGCCCTAAACAACGAGCACATTGAGTCTCCGAGGTCTCTTCGCTCTGGTCGCCCTCTACCAGGTACTGGGACATATGGACTGGCCAGAAGTGGTGGTACTGTCATTGAGAACAGCGGTCTGGGTGTGGTTTTTATCAATATACCAACACTTTTGCTGAAAAGAGATGACTTGAGCGCTTTGATAAAAACCTGTAGTGCTGATATTATTGCGTTATCGGAGACATGGTTGTCATAAACTATTTGTTGTGAAAAGAATTACAAGATATTTCAATGTGACAGATATGAAAGCCAAGGAAGTGGTTTTTTACTTGCTGTCAACGAACAAATTGAATGCTTTCGTGTTGCTGTAATGAATAGTTTAGAAATTGTTTGGCGCTGTTTAACTTTCCGTTGTGAGAAAATTGTTATTGGTGTGTGCTATCGACCACCGTCAAGCCACATAAGTTTCTGTGAACAGTTGCAAGAATGTCTCAATTCAATTTTTCTTCGCTTTCCGGGTGTCATCATTTCTCTATTAGCCAATTTCAACTTCGCAGGTATTTAGTGGGATCATGAGAGTCCAGAGTTTGTTTCTACGTGTTCAAATTCGGACCGCTTTCTTCGCACATGTTCAAATTTCGGGTTCATCATCATCATCATCATCATCATCAGCCTTACTCCACCCACTGCAGGGCAAAGGCCTCTCCCATGTCTCTCCAATTAACCCTATCCTTTGCCAGCTGCATCCACCCTTTGCCTGCAAACTTATTAATCTCATCCGCCCACCTAACCTTCTGCCGCCCCCTGCTCCGCTTACTTTCTCTTGGAATCCACTCCGTTACCCTTAAGGACCAGCGGTTATCTTGCCTTCGCATTACATGCCCTGCCCAAGCCCATTTCTTTCTCTTGATTTCGACTAGGATGTCATTAACCCGTGTTTGTTCCCTCACCCACTCTGCCCGCTTCCGATCTCTTAACGTTACACCCATCATTTTTCTTTCCAGGGCTCGCTGCGTTGTCCTTAACTTAAGCTGAACTCTTTTCGTTAGCCTCCACGTTGCCTCGTAGGTGAGTGCCGGTAAGATTATGCTGTTGTACACTTTCCTCTTGAGGGAAATTGGTAAACTGCCACTCATGATCTGCGAGAATTTGCCATATGCGCTCCACCCCATTCTTATCCTTCTAGTTATCTCCCTCTCACGATCCGGATCAGCTGTCACTACCTGCCCTAAGTAGACGTATTCCGTCACAATTTCTAGGCTCTCGCTGCCAATTGTGAACTGTTGTTCCCTTGCTAGGCTGTTGAACATTACCTTGGTTTTCTGCATGTTAATTTTTAGACCCATCGATCTGCTCTGCCTGTCTAACTCATTTATCATGATTTGCTGTTCACCTCCTGAGTGACTCAGCAAGGCAATGTCATCAGCAAATCGCAGATTATTTAGGTATTCTCCATTTATTCTTATTCCCAACTGTTCCCAATTCAGGCCTCGAAATACCTCCTGTAAACACGCGGTGAGCAGCATTGGCGAGATCGTGTCTCCTTGCCTGACGCCCTTCCTTATTGGAATTTTATTGCTGACTTTATGGAGGACTATAGTAGCTGTGCAGTTGCTATATATATCTTCCAGTATTTTGACATATGGCTCTTCTACCCCCTGATTACGCAATGCCTGTATCACTGCTGAGGTTTCCACTGAGTCGAATGCTTTCTCGTAATCAATGAAAGCTATATATAAAGGTTGGTTTTATTCTGCGCATTTCTCTATCACCTGATTGATAGTGTGAATATGATCTGTTGTGGAATATCCTTTACGAAAGCCTGCCTGATCATTTGGTTGATTAAAGTCTAACGTTGCCCGGACTCTATTAGCGATTACCTTAGTAAATACTTTGTAGGCAACGGATAGTAAGCTGATCGGCCTGTAATTTTTCAAGTCCTTGGCGTCAAATTTCGGGTTATCGCAACTTATTGAGCTGTCCACACGTGTTACTCCCACTGCGTCATCCCTTCTTGATCTCGTCCATAAATAATCAACAGACATCGTTCCCTCTATCACTCACTTGCCTGGGTTAAGCGATGACATGATAATCAACTTCAACCCCTCTCTACCTCTAGCAGGCTCGCGTAAACGGTTCAAATGCATCATAGATTACAGCAAGGCTGATTTCCAGGTTATTAATAACACCCTGTCTTTATTCTTAGATGAATTCTTGAGTGCTTATGTCGACCGTAGTGTCCAGCGTAGCTGAGAGGTCTTCAAAACTAAAGTTTCAGAGCTTGTTAATGAAAACATACTCATCAAAAAGGTATATAGCTACAGTGATGCACCCTGGTACAACCGGCATCTTATTAGCCTTTAAATTAAGAAGAAAAGACTTTTTCGTACAACTCGCTTCACACACTCTGCTGTCAGGTGGTCTGCGTATAGAGCCGCTGCAGTCGCTTACTCAAAGGCATTAAAATCAACCAAATTTACTTTCTTTAATCAGACTCTTCTAGCATTGCTAAGCAATAACATGAAGCAGCTTTAGAACACAGTCAAAGGCAAACAAAATACGACCATACAACTATTTACCCAGCAACGGGAGCCAGTTCCTGAGCAGTTATGCGCATCGCGTCTCAATAGCACTTTTATCGAAGCCTTCTCTAGCTCCAACTACACTTTTGCACTACGTTCCCGCGCAGAATACCACTTTTTACCAGATCCTAATTTCATCTCGTCTGAGAAGGAATTCGCAGCATTAATATTCAGCTTAAAACGTCATTCTCTTGTTGTATCGATGGACTAAGTACTAAATTCTTGAAAAAATACCATAGAATATTCTTCTGTTAAACTAAAGTTTATCTTTTCGCAGTCTTGAAACCATCGCAAGCTTTAAAATGCCTGGCTCACTACAACGTAATCCCAGTGCACAAATCAGGGGAAACGCAACATCCACGTAATTACCGTCCCATCTCACTTACTTCCGTCCCATGTAACGTTCCACAGCACATCATATTCAGTCATATCTTTAATTTCCTAGAAACCAACCAGTTCTTTACTCCGAAACTGCGCGGATCTCACGAATTCTTCTCAGGTGAAATGCAGTTAATAATTTTCACTAAAGACTTGCATGTTTCTTTAGACTCTGGACTGATTGCAGATTGTTTATTCTTATATTTTTCAAAATCCCTTCATAACGTCAGTCATTATCTTTTCATTTTAAAACGGAGCCAATTTAACATCGATCATAACGTACTCTATTGGATTCGTGCCTTCCTTCGTAACCGTACTCAATTCGTCTTTGCCAGTAACCACGACTCATAACCAGCGCCAGTACATTCAGATGTGCCCCGGGGGGTCGGTCCTTGGCACGATATTATTTCTAATATACGTAAATTACTTACCTTTAAAGATTTCTTCTAGCATGTGCCTGTTTGCTGACGACGGTGTAATTTACAGAGTAATTAATAACACTGTTGATATAACACTGATGATATAACAACACTGATGAAATTGTTCAGCTACAGACAAACTTAAATAAAGTTTATGAATGATGCCAACCGTAAAAAATGGAATTAAACATATCTAAATGCAAACGCATGCATGTAACCCGTAACCAGCAAACAAGCCCAGATTATTTTATCAACAACACTCAGCTGAATCCAGTATCGTCTAATAAGTATCTTGGCGTTTAAGTGTGTTATAACCTTTATTGAAATGCTCATGTCAAGTTCATGTCTTCAAAGGCTAATTGCATGCTAAGGTACGTCCACAGAAAATTTTCTTCCTCTGCACCCTCATTGAAAACGCTACTACAGAATACACTCATTCGTCCGCACCTAGAGTACGCATGCTCGATTTGGGACCCCGGCACCATCACATTAATAAAAGAACTAGAGGCCGTGCAGAATCGTTGTGTTCGTTTCATCGTTGGAAACTATCATCGCACCGCCAGTGTAAAAGAAATGAAATCTAATGTTAAACTTCCTTTACTCTCCACTCGCCATAAACTTTCACTGCATTTGAATTTTCCATAAACTTTTACTTCCACAATCATTACCTGAAAGCCATCTGTGTAAAGGCACCATCTTTCATCTCACCTCGCATAGACCACAATCAAAAAGTAGCTGTTCCACACTGCAGCACAGTGACCTGCTCTAAATTATTTCCCCCTGAAACAGGTCGGAACTGGAATAATATTTCACCCACAGCCACTTTTATTAGCGACCCTGCGCGTTTAATAGCAAATTACTCGCGCTGTTAGGATCAGACCAATTGTGATAAAATATGTTCTCGTATAGAGATTATAACTAAGGTTTTATTTTTGTAATCCTTTTATTTAATTCTTTAGTTTTGTTCTCAATCTTTTTTGTTCTCTGTCTCTTTAGCAGTTTTCGATATTGTTCGTACATATAGCGCTCTTTTTGATCTATGTATTGTTTTTCCCTGACCCACCCCCTCTGTAATGCGAAGGCCATTAGAGTAAACTAATTGACATGAAATGAAAAGGAATGGATTCCAACAGAAGGAAAGCGTGGCAAGGGCGGGAGACAGTTAGGTGGGTCAATGAGATTAAAAAGCTTGCGGGGATATGCTGGCGGCAGTTGGCAAATTACAGGGTTATTTTGAGAGACACGGGAGAGGCATTTGCCCTGCAGTGGATGTAGTCAGGCTGATGAGCATGATGATAAAGAAAGACTCTAATTTCCCGCAAATTGTTTTCAATATTAGCATGAGAGCACGCATTTTAGAATAATCTGACCGCCAGCCTCTCTTGTAGGTTTTTCTGAAGCTTTGGTTGGCAGGTGGAAAAATGAAGCGACCTCTCCACTGTCAGAGAAGAAAGGGATGGAGGCTAGAAGAGAGAGGAGACGGATGAAGGTGGGATGGGATTGTTGCAAAGGGATGGAGGAAGGCTCTACGTGTCACACTGTGATGGGTAGACTAAATCGGGAAAGTGCAGCGAGGATACGGCGTCCTACACAGTCTGATGAGCTGGATACCATGCGCAGACACCGTGCACAGCGGGAAGATGGCACTTCTCACCTTGGGAGACTATTCTAGAACTCTACAATTAATTGAACACTTGCTTTCTACCGAATCTGAAATTTGAGTTTCGACACATAGAAAGAAGAATTGTTTTCAAGCAATATTTCAACCAACTCCTAGCTTATCGTATAAACAAAACGTTTATAGTCAATGTCCCCTTAGACAATCTTTGGTGGCATAATGATGCCCGCCAGTGCTTTCCTGTCGAACACAAGCATCACCACTTCCGCCGTCGCTGCGTAAAAAAACACTGTACATTTATTGCTTGCATGATATTTCAAATGTCCTGATTATGATCGAACTGCCGTTCGTAGCTTCTTAATAACAAATGCGGAAAACTATTAAGTTTGACTGTTATTTATGCAGTCTGGCTCTGTATGCATTACTGCTTACCTAAAAAGATGAGTTAACATGAAAACTAGCTAAAAGCACGATAGCCTTGCGCATAAGTACGTTTGTTTATTTAAAAGCATAGGATCTCTCCTTGCTAGAAAATTGCACTCCGCTCTCTCCTCGGCATGGCTTTGGGTAATGGGTGCATAACCGTCCTAAAACGACTAATGCACTAATGCATTGATGGAAGCCCTAGTGAACGGCTCAGGAAATTTCGACATCCTGTGGTTCTTAAACGCGCACTGATACCAAAGAGCACACGGGCCTCAAGCATTTTGCCTCCATCGAAATGCGACCCTTGCTGTGGTTACCAAAACCGCATCTTTCGCGTGAGGTACCGAGCACGATAACCACTGAGCAACCGCGCCGGCCATTGTTTGGCTTGATTGTCCAAAAATTGTGTCTCACAGTTTGCCTTAAATTAATCTCCATTAATGTCGATTAAACTGCCATGATACCAGGACGGCGAATTCCCTCCATTCCAATGCTCTGAAATAATAAAGGAATGTGCACAGTATTATGCTGGATCTAAGCGGGCCCTTACTCATTGAAAAATGTCACTAAAGCAGAGCAAGAACTGCGAAAACATGTTTGTTTACCTGATTGCACATGCAGTTGTATAGTATCTACATATGGCGTGTTCATAGATGAATACATTGAAAAACCTTTTTTTTTTAATTGGTTACCGGAAGGCTGAAACTTTTTGCTTTTTCTTTACAATGGAAATGTTGAAAGAGATGAAAAATATATGCATGTAACCATTTATTGGCGCACAATAGGTGTATATTAATATTAAGGTTCAAGAACAACCCCTAAAGAGTAACCTGTTTTAGGGTTCTTTATATTTAAGATAAAACCGCTATCTTTGTATCCTTTTGGAGTAATTTGCGCTAGATACAATACAAATTATTAACTTACAAGAGGTCCTAACGACTGATTAGCGCGTAGAAACGTCATGTACAAGCTGGCTCTGCAACCTTCACTAGTCCACTTGAGTCAAGCACCATGCATGTGCAAAAGTATTCTCGCTCTCTCCGGCGCCTTGATCAGGTCGGCAATATTATATACACGGCTGTGTTTTGCCGGCGTTTCTTTATTCTTTCCTCGCCCCAAGTAGGTTGACTTCGCGCTGAAATTTCTCTCTCATGAGTGTTCTTTTCATTGGTTACTGCTCATTAGAACTCCATTTATGCATGGTGTTTTTATTTATTTATGGCCTTTATTGTTTTTTTCGTTTTAGTTTCCTGTCTTAAGACGCTAAGCAAACCTTACTGCGGGTTTTTCATGCATTTCTGCGAAATATTTTATTGTCACTACAACTTCTGTATCTAACTTCAGCATAAATACGCAGCCAGTTGGTCATGAAATATAAAATAAATTACTGCATGTCTGTGCCTGCCCTACCGGCTGCAGCGCTCAGCGAGACAAAATGTACTTTGAAATCTGTTTCTTAAAACTAATGTTTGCTTTCCCAAAACCCGACCCGCTTACTTTTCGTGATTTGCAATATCCATGATGAAAACACACCGCGCGTGTTCTCCGAGTCTTGGTTTTCCAGAATTTCAAGGAGCCGAGAAGTGCTTCCTGCAATGCATGGATTTTGCGCTACTGTATCGGGCGCCTCTAGGGGTAAAAAAAACAGTGTTAATCGTGCTGGTGATCTGATGGCGTTCTTATATTCGGAAGTGCATAGTTCTTGCTGGAAAGTACAAAGGCAGTATTCTGGAAACTGAAACCATATTCATCCATTTAGAAGGAAGGCCAATTTATCTCGGCTACCTATTAATGAAAGAAAAGAAACGTATACTTTCTTACTTAAAATTTCCTATCATAAGTGCAGGGCAGTACCGGTAGTGAAGAAATCATATGATTAGGTTTTTTCCAAGAAATTAATCGGTGTTACTTGGTAGCATTCTTGAATCTACACCCAGTGTCAATAAAACGAACACCGGGCATTCAATACTTTTTGGCTGAAAGACTGCCACTTACTGGAAGGCGCATTTCCTACAGCAGAGTTCCTTAGCATAATTCTCCAGGTGATAAAACCCAACGCTCTTTCATAAAACTCTGATGTGGCCGCCTGTCATTTTCAACAGGCCCGTTGCTTCATCTTTGATTTCCAGAGCGCTGCTGCTCTTAAATGAGTGAATTTATTGAAGAAGTATGCAGTTAAAACAAACTTCAGAAAGAAATTTGTGCCAAATTATCTAGTAAACTATAAGCCGTGGTAAAAACAGCGCAGCGACGACAGACACAGAGAAGACAGAAGAAGACGGACAAGCGCTGTCCGTCTTCTTCTGTCTTCTCTGTGTCTGTCGTCGCTGCGCTGTTTTTACCACGGCTTAAAGATGCACCAACTAGCTCAATTGTCGGTTCTTCTCTAGTAAACTAACGACAAGTTCTGTACTGAACGTTTTGAGAAAGTTTGTTCTAACATCAAAAGAACAAATTGGCTCATTTTTACGCTGTATATACTGCGTCTATTCGCAAACTAAGGTCGGTTTAGCATTCCAAAGAACTCAGTAATACACAAGCAGTGCCAAATAATTCGCATCGTCAGTTCAATATAAATTCACACTAGCATGGCCTGAAAATTGACTTCGTAAAACTCACACACTTTTATCATTACTTCCAATCAACACTGACTACTTCTTGGCTTTTGAAAACAATATATTTTTTACCGATCTCCGCTTTGTGTGTACACAGGAAAATTCCACTATTAGTAGATGCCTACGTGATGTTTTAATTTTTGAAGAAACTGTGACATTTTTTTCTTCTTAGGGAAGCTCATTTGAACCTAACATGCTATTTTCAAGAAATGTTTCCAATTTCAAGACTCATGAATGCCAGTTTAAGAAAGATTATGTAATATAAGGTAAAGAACAGCATCAAAACCGACGCGAATAATAAGTATTTTTGCCCTCCTGAGAAGAGGGAAGCGACAGGGATAGCACGAAGAAGCTTTTGAAACGTTTATAGAAGTGGTAGCATAAAATGACAGGTCATGCTGCCTTTTACACGTACTGATGTACACTCTAGTGCGTTACCTCGCACAATGCATGTTTTTTTTCTAAAACAACCTGAGCTTTCCAAGCGCATCTTGTTCTGCACGTAACCGACCGAAACAAATGTTCATCAATGACGCTGTTAACGGCTCCCGACCTAGAGATTTCCAATACAGGAGCGATCCGCAAGTAGCAGTATTCGTCGAAGCGCCGATTAAATTATTGTTAACTATGGTGAATGCACGAAAACACTAAGCGCTTGATAGTTAACATCACTCGTCGCTTCTTTCGGCAAATTATGTCACGTAATTACCCACACACTTCCGGAGCATTTGGAATGATTGTGCTCCTGGCAGTAATTGGAAGAGCACCTTCATC